>MPNW01000984.1:47649-50263 GCA_011800805.1 Hirudo medicinalis
CATGCTCAGCATCATCATCCTTCTCTGCTACAAAACCATCACCACCAACAACAACAGCAATCCCTTCCAACAGTCTCCAAGTTCTTCGCGATGTCTAACAACAACAGTAACAACAACAGCGTCAATGACTTGAACAACAGTAACAACAGCAACAACAACTTGCTCCTCAACTTCTACCAGCCGATGTCGACTTGCTGTGAAGCTGACTACAGTCAAGAACTATGCACCTCATCCAATCAGGGCAGTCTATTCCCAATTGATGCCCTCTCCTACAACCCCTGCGAGCAGGCAGGTACCCTCCAGCCAGCCCCCAATGGCAGCCTCAAATCGATGAAGATGCGTCTCCATGAAAACCTGAACGGAATTCTGAACGGCACGGGTTTTGTTCCTCCATCCGTCTACCAGTGCTTCCAGAGCGACCAGCTGCCCTTGTTCTGCGGTAGCGACGGCGGCTGTGCCTCTCTCTACGAACAAGCCATGCGCATCCAACCGCTGCAACACCAACACCAGCAGCAGCAGCAACAACAACATCATCATCATCAGCATCAGCAACAGCAACAACAGATACTTGAATCCCTTCCACAAATGGCTCTCAGCATGCTCGACATTCATTCGCAGTTAAAGTCCAAAGATCAAATCCGTCAGCAGGCGTCAGAGAGTTTTCAGGCAACGTCAGAACAGCCGAAAAAGAGCGCCAACACGACCGAGTGTGTGTGCGTTCCCAGCTCCGAGCACGTAGCTGAAATAGTTGGCAGACAAGGTCGGTCCACTAAAAGATTTTATTTAAAAAAATGTATTTTTAAATAAATAAGGAAATTAAAATTTGTTGATTTTAAATAAATTCAGCCGATTGGCCTCCACAACATAGTAGGCTGATAAACTTAAAGCTGGTTACAATCCAGCTCATAGTATTGGAAATGCCAGAATCTATTTTTAGCGGCAGTAATTAATTTTTTTTACAAGAAATGTTTTGACCGAGAGCTGAATCGAGAAATGAATCGTTCATATAGCGCGATATTTTACACCTCCAGGCATATTGTGTGGCACTGACTCGGGAGGATTTCAGATTTGACAGAACTTTGTCAGTATTTCATGTTGTTTTGTGAGCCACTTTCTTGCGCTCGGTCGACTGTGTAGCACATGAGAATGTTATGGATGTTATCATGAGATTATCAGGTCGACGACGATGATGACGACGACGACGATGATGATTATGGTGGTGTTGATGATGATGATGATGATGATGCTGAACAGTTCGCGATAGCAACCGAAGCAACCTTACATCTTCAGTTCAGCATTTGAAGCACATCCTCGCAGGACAGGTTGTCGTGAATTGAGTATTTCATTGATTACAAATCAGCAAATCAATTTAGTTTTTCAATTATCAATTTATATTATTCTATCCTGAAACTAGATTCCAAATTTAAATACTGCTTGTGTTGCATTTGTGACGCATGAAAGCATTTTCGATAAGAAAAACATGTTTTTCATTCGATCAACTTGAGTAGGAATTGAACTTACATGACGCCAAAAAAAAAAAAAAAAATGCATGATTTCGAAAAGGCAGCGCAGAGAAGAAGAGAGCTTCGAACAAATAAGCAAAAATCATTTAAAAGCTTTCTTCGACAATTTGTTGATGTTGGCCACCACTGAGAGCGAATGTTGCACGCTGAAAGTTTATTCAATCAAGAGATGTTCGACGAAAATATATTTTTGGAAACTCGTCGAGTCGAGAACGGACGACCTTGAACTATGAATAAAAAAGATGAGGTCAATGTCAGATGAGGGTACGATTAGGACATGAATGGTAAATTTAATTTGACGTCAAAACATCGCTCGGTGATGAAGAAATCAGAGCAGTTTCCTTCTTCCAAGGAGATGCTGGGGAGCTGAAACAGGTCATGATTTACGACTGGAAAAGTGCTACAAAGGGGGAAAAGGACGTCGATAAGTTGAACTTTGAGACTCTGCCTCCATCATGTTTCGTCGAGTTCTCAGCATCCAGGATTTATCCCCCTTGCTGACCCCGGACGTCAAAAGGATTGCACCGGCCCATTCCACACAGGCGACCATTTTTCGCCCGCTTGGCCGAGCAAGGTTTACAAGGCCTGGAAAATTAAAACCTTCCTCAGACAAGCATCAATTCAGTCGGATTTTAGCGAAGATTTTCGGAGCAATCGGAGGAATTTAATTTTCGGGCGTTGTTAATATTTCAGTGGTTATTTTACTGCGGTATTAAATACTGTTTAGGATTATATTTATTTATTTTTATTTCTTTATTTATTTTTGTCTTCTGAAAATTTTCTGTTATTCTTTGATATTGTTATTGTATTATATAAACTGTTATTCTTTTATTTCAGGTATTAAATACTGTTTAGGATTATATTTATTTATTTTTATTTCTTTATTTATTTTTGTCTTCTGAAAATTTTCTGTTAAAGTTGATTTTGTTGTTGGAAAATTTAATGTCAGTTTCGAGGTTTTGATTATGAACGAAAAACATGATTGCGTTGTAAAAGGAGATTTCCCGACATCATCATCATCATCACAATCACTACCACCACCACCATCATCATCATCATCATCATCACAATCACTGCCACCACCACCATCC
>MPNW01000984.1:51164-81164 GCA_011800805.1 Hirudo medicinalis
CACCACCATCCTCCTCCTCCTCCTCCTCCTCCTCCTCCTCCTCATCATCATCATCATCATCATCATCACCACCACCACCGTCGTCGTCATCATCATCGTCGTCATCGTCATCATCTGGAAAATGAAAGCCATTCAGAAAAAAGCCTTGGAAATCCAGCAAATAACACGCTGACGGTTTCTATATCATTGGCTTAAAAGTTCTCGCATTTGTTTGTATTCTTCTTAGGCCCTCATTGGGCTACTTACTTGTTACTTTCACGTTACTTGTTACTTCGTTACTCACTTCGTTACTTTAGTTCTTTGAGTTCTTGGCCGAATATTCTGATGAAAAAAAGAAAAGATATAAAATCGGTAAAAGTGCCAAGGGGCGCTGTGTAACTGTGGATGAAAAGGTGGGATTTGAAGAATAATGTTGCCTCAACAAAAGCATTCAACTTACGCGATCAACAAGCAACAATCAACGAGCAACAATCAACAAGCAACATTTCGGTCACCATGACACTACTCTCAAAGCCACCGTCAGCTGACACCAGAAGCCTCTCTGGCTGAAGTGAAGTCAAGTGGCCTCAGAGATGACCTCGACCAGTAACATTAGACTGACGCACCTTGCAGATCAATCAATCACCGTAGGAGTGTGAACAATGTCAAAGTCGTCACAATGACGACTGGCTAGGGTGATAATTAAAGATTTTATTCTTATTATTGCATTATATTTATCAATTAAATTTTATTTTTTTGATTATAATTAAATTATCGATATAAATATAATTTCTCACGTGTGTAGGCTGCGGATGGTTTGGAAATTATGAATTCTCCGACATGAGCGGAACAGGTTCAAGTGGGTTGAATCCATCAGAGGAGAGGAAATTACACCCAGTCCCCGACTAATTAGCAGCTCAATCCACGTTCCACTGAACATTGCACAGCAACTCTTTCCACTTTAAAACTCATCTCCATCGCCAACAACACATGAGCACGTTGACGGCTATGAAGATGATGATGATGATGATGGTGTTGATGATGATGACGAAGACGACGATGATGATGACGATGTCGATGCCGACGACGACGACGATGATGATGATGACAATGGTGATGAGGATGATGACAATGATGATGTTAAGGAGGAGGAGGAGGAGTATGGTTATTATGGCAGTCATAACCAGTTATGGCGATGCTGGTGATGAACCACGAAGAGCTTTGTACCATCAGAAGTTTTCTATCAAGATTAAACTCAACATTTTTTCTGTTTTATCGCTCAAATGGATGCTCATTGCGTTCTAAACTTATTATCCATGTATAAATTTATATATTTATTATTTAAAAAGTAGAAATAGTTATTATATTTTTATCTCAATTTATTAAACCACGACATGCCGTATTTCGACCGCGGTAGTGATGCGAGAGTGGCTGCAGTAATAACTGTAATGATGGAGGTAGTCCTGATAAGCGGAACATTTCCTGAAGTACTCCTCCTCTTTAATGACAGCTGAGAAGAAAATGACTCTTCACCACCACCTCCCCTTCTCTCGTTTTCTCAGAAGTTCGTGACTTTTCCAAACCGTGACCGCCGAGTTTTGCGTGCGTCACGCTAGATTTTGACTAAAATCGAGCTGCCCATTCCGCCAGGAGTTTTTGTAAAGTGATTGATTTCGACGGACTGTCAGCCGATGTCAACGAGGCTGGATTGAGGTTTTTGTCTTGATCTCATTCAGAGAAATGTTAATTAAGAACTTAATTGTGCTGTTAATGTGCTGTGAAGGTGGGCAGATTAGTGATTGGCTGAGAAGTTCAGGTAACATTCGCACCTTGATCTGGCGTAAAACCTGCTAGAGGAATACATCATTTCGTTCTGGCAGAAATTTCGCTGGCACCCGAAACAACTGGAATTTTCCAGTAATAAAAATGTGCCAAGGCAGTCCTTAGAGAGCAGATTTTGACAAAATTGTATCTTTAAATTGTCACAAATATTTTAATTTTCACATTTAAAGTGGTAATATTTGGAGCAATAAATGATATTTATTAGTCCCGCAGAAATCCATTTCCTGTTCTAATTCCTCAAATAAGCGTAAATGTCACGTGTAGATTCTCGTAGCAAATAAGATGCGATTAATTAGGTCTGCTCTCAAATTAATAGGCTTATCTGGCAGAGTTATTTATAGTGACTGTCTCAGCTGACTAGCAGTGCCACATTCTTCATCAATTCCTCCATTTTCGGCCATCTCCAGATTTTTTCGATCTAATAAATCCAATAATCAGCTACCTATTTTCAATTTAATGGCAAATAATCGATTAAATTAATAATAATAATAATAATAATAATAATAATAACAATAATAATAACAATAACAATAACTTGTTGCGTGAACTTCAGTATTGCAGATAAAGTATTAACAAATGGCTATGATGATGATGGTGGTGGTGGTGATGATGATGATGATGATGATGGTGGTGATGATGATGATGATGATGATGATGATGGTGATGATGATGGTGATGATGATGATGGTGATGNTGGTGGTGGTGATGATGATGATGATGGTGATGGTGATGATGATGATGATGATGATGATGATGATGATGATGGTGATGATGATGATGATGGTGATGATGATGATGATGATGATGTGTGTACGCGGGTGAACATCAGGAAGGTTCACGTGTGAAGTTTAATTTAATTTAATTATTTGAAATTATTATTGCCGATTAAACTGGAAATGGAAGTGTTTCTGTGACTTCAAAAGGATGTATGATGTCGGTGACTTTTGTTTTCGTTATGTAAAACGACGACGATGATGATGATGATCTTGATCTTTGAACAAACTTAATAGTAAGAATACAAGAATGACATGTTTGCTGAATTAGCGTGAATGAATTATGATCATTTCCAGAGTCAAAAATAGACTCCGACGTCCAAAATTAGCACTCGGATCACCGCTCTTTCCATTTCAGTTGCATTTTCAAGCACGCATAATTCAGACGCGCAGATTCACAGGATCGATTTTTAGAAATCAACTTAAAAGCCGTGAATCAAAAATAAACAACTAAAAAGAAACTAATTTAAATAAATGGCTTTTAAAAATCTCGGATTGTCCTAACGACAAAGCGGTTTGGAACAAGAATTGGTTTTTTTCTTGTTGCCGTTGGAAGCACCGACATCTGACATTTTAATCATTCGGCAAATATTTCCGTTGCAAATATTTGTTTTCAGAAAAATAAGTTTTGAGTGAACGCCGATGGCAGATTTGGGAACTTGTTTACACGATCTTCTGGAAAAGAAAAATAAAGATAAAAAATAAGAACAAGAAAAACTATGTAAAAAAGAATATGTAAAAGCATCGCCATTCTGGTTGTGCTTCCACTCGCAGGGCTCTGAACATCGGTTTCCAGTGAGCGTAAATTCTCCGCTGGAGGAAGAATGCAATAAATGCATGTCATGCAGAAAAAATATCTTGTATTTTTCTTTTATATTTCCCCACGAGGTCATGGAGTGCACTCCGGCCGAAGAGATAAGCATTTGTGCTGTTTGGAAAGTCGAGAGTTGCTTCTTTGAAGCTTTCTTTCCTCTAAAATTGTCTGAGACTTTTTTTGTTTTAAGGACAAAAATGAAATTCTTTGAATGATGAAAACGTTCGTTTTTCAACATTGAGATTGTTTTTGAAATATTTTTCCTTTAATTCCCGACGAGACTGGCATCATTGAAGTTCTGAGTGCAAAGAGCAACTCTCGAAGTTCTTGATTCATTCGCGCTCAGCATTATTCCTGCACACATTCGATAGGAAATGGAGTACCGAGGAATATCTCCGATGCAATTAAATGAAATATAAACTAGCACATAAATATGAAAATAAAACGGAAATCAAATGAACATCAAATATCCAAGTAAATAAATAAATATTTTCAACTCCCAAAATTCACGCCATTTCGAAAACTCTCCAGCGATGCGGACATGATGAAGGCCCATTTTTGATGTTTACATTTCACTTTCTTCTGCATCCATCGATCATCTTGGCAACGTCATCAAGTTAAAAATGCTCGCATCCATCTTGCCATCTCCCAGTTCTCCCAGTTGCAAGGTCGTTCGAGCGTGACGTGGCTTGAAGCCTCAGTCGCTTGGGGTTGATTATGAGCGATGTGCTTATCTTCCGTCTCCAATTGGAATTTTGAAGGATTTCTTCAGATGTTTCTTTTATTCCAATTTTTTATTTTATTTAAAAAAAATTTAAGTTCACTTTTAAATGTTTTACTTTTTTGCTTTTTGTTTGAGTCTTATTTTTCAGTGTTGATTTCGACTTGGATAAAATCTATGTAATATGTACAATATGAAAAACTCTTTTGGATTCATCTCCTTGGCATTTAATTAATCTCACATTTAAATACGCATTAAATTAAATATTAAGAACATAATCTAATTAATATCTTTAAAATCTAATTCGAACATTTGGTGTTCAACTCTGAAACTGCCAAGAAATAAACATGACTTTCACAAGAAAGAAAACATCGCATGTGAGTGATTGAAGGTGATTGAAGGTGATTGATGGAAGGAATGGTGACCATTTCCATGTCATTGACGTGTTCAACTCATGTTCAAATGATAACATGACATTATAATTATTTTATAATAACATATTAAATACTAATAACATTTTTATAATAACAATGTAATAATAATAATAATAACAATAATTGATAATTTTTTAATAATATATATAATATAATGTAATATTGATAAAATAATCATATAATTTGTACGATCTACACTGGCTTTTGCTCCAGATAAGCGTAATCAAGTAATCTCTAATTATTCTAATTATTCCTATTATTCTAATTATTCTAATTATTCTAATTATTCTAATTATTCTAATTATTCTAATTATTCCTATTATTCTTGGAAATGTGGACAAATTACAATTAAATGTAAAAACTTGGAAATGCAGCATTTTAACATCTTCAATTGCTGGAAATTTTCCACTCTTTTCATGCAAATGTTGTTTATGAATATTAATGAACTGCTCATTTGTTCTTATTTATTAACATTAGAATGAATGTGCATGATGATGATGATGATGATGATGATGATGATGATTATTATTATTATTATTGCTATTATTATTATTATTATTATTTTTATGATTAGTTTTTCTTTTTCCGTTTCGATTCGCGCATCCGAAAACATCAACGAAATAAATATTCGCCTTTTAAAAGATCAAGGTCACGCGGAGGTCGATTGACGAAGGTTTTTCTTTCAAAGGATCGTCGTGATCACGTGACGTCTGCTATAAATAATCCTTCGGCGCGGGAAAACGTTCAAACGTCGGTGGAGTAGGGATTTGAAGCGAGCGGCGAAATATTTGCCGCGAACGAATGACGAGGATTCCGGCTGGAAAAAGAACGAAGGAAGAAGAACTGGAGGATAATCTGGAAGTGCAGTGCCTCAAAGATTCGAAGAAAAGTTGAATCATCTGGCATTAGTGTCCACTCTCAGACGTGTTCTGAATTAGCCTCACAGCCATCCGCATAAATTGCGTCAGCAGAAAAACTGACAGGAGCGCATTTGCTTTGGCTGGGGAAATTGGTGCCACGGTGACCGGCATTAAAATGGTGGCTCATCCATCATCTCTCGTGTCTTGTGATCCCCTAAAAATAGTCCTTCTATTAGGCTGTCACCAGCTCGAACTCCGATGAGCATCCGACAAATGAATCGTCGGGATCCGTTGATCTCGAGTTCAAAACCAGCTGAGGGAGTCATTTTGTCCGAGATTACACGCAGCTCTCAGGAAGGATTGAATTTGAACTTAATCAAATTTTCACAAATTTCCGCTTTAAATTCCACGCGGAGCTGAACGAGTGAGTGGACAATTTCAACTCGGCAAGAAGGACAGGCGGCCATATTGACTGAATTTTTGAGCATCTAATTCACTTTAGGCGTGCCTCGCAGTGATGGATGGGAGCACATTGAGGGGCATCAAACACCTTCGGGCACACCAAGGTCCACCGTAACATCATGACTGTCGCATCATCATCTTAATGGCGTTTCTATCTGCATCATCATTTAATGCCTTTTCATGGGAATCCCAATCGGGAAGGATTCGAACGCAGAAATAATAATGACGATAATAATAATAATAATAATAATAAAAATAATAATAATAATAATAATAATAAAACATGTTACCTCTGCTAAATTCTTCGGCATTATTATCGATGATAAATTAAACTGGTCTTTGCATATCAATTATGTTGCCTCCAAAATTTCAAAAAATATTGGTGTCATATCAAATGTCAGTCCATTTGTTGACAGAAATATTCTTGCAATGCTGTACTATTCTTTAATGTATCCCTACCTCATATATAGATTGGGCATCTAACTATCCCTCTAAAGTTATCCCTTTACTCACTCTCCAAAAAAGAATCATCCGTTTTATATTTCGTCTCCATCCACGTGCTCATACAAAGGACTTCTTTATTTCAAATGGATTTCTGAATATTTATCAGATCAATAAACTCCAAACTTGCCTCTTTATAATTAATTATGAACATAACCTGCTGCCTTCGTCCTTTAGTAAAATGTTTTCCAAATCTTCAAACATCCACTCTCACAAACTCAGATCATCCAATCAATTCAGGTCCGAATGTTCCTGTAACACCTTTAAAAAATTCTCCATCTTGTCCATTCTTGTATTCTTCTCAACCAACATCCCTCGCCTCTGCAAACAATTTCTCACTATTTAAGTTCTAAAAAAATGCTTTCTGTCAAATTGTTGAAATTTATATTTACTCACCCTTTCATCTGTTGTGTTATTTATTTATTTGTTTATTTGATCTACGTTTCCATGGTTATGTCACAGCATTGCCCCAATAAACCTATTTCTTCATTGTCACATTTTCGCCAATTTTCTCAACAGTAAATATTGTTCGTCAAATATTAAAATTCGCATCTTCACTCATTTTACTCATTACATAATTCTTATTCTTATTACTTCTTATCCACTTGTCACAATAATATAATAACTTTGTAACAGGTTGTAATAACTTTGTAACAGGTTATCCCTGGACGGGAGTTACATTCCCTTGGGATACACAGGGAATTTTGGGCTTTTTATTGTTTTTTTGAGGAGAATTTTGTTCAGAAAAAACAAAATAAACGAATAATAATATTAACAATAATTCCGATGACGTTATTTCAATAAAACAATATTATTGCTATAATAATATTATTATTACTAACTTTTACTAACTATAATATTATTGAATATTAAAACAACAATAATAGTAATAGCAATAATAATAATAGTAATAAATAATAATAATAATAACAATTGAAAATTATGATAATGATGATGTTTACGGTGATGATAACGTTGACGATGACGATGATGATGACGATGATGATGACTATGATGTAAGAGGAATAGTAACTGCTCGCTTACAAATCGGGTGCAGTTAATGTAGATGTTCGAATTTTTTGATGATTTCTGGTTTATTTGAGATAAAATAAAATAATAAATAAAAGAAAATAAAAGAAAAATATTTAAAAAAAAAATGTCATAAAATAAATGAATTTAAAAATGAAATTAAAAGCATTCACTTCAAAAAGTACAACTTGGCCTACAGGGCCTCCTCCATTAAGAAGGAACTCAACTCGGATGCGAATCCATGTGGCGTTCCCCCCACAAAACTCCTTCCAGTCGTCCGACTCAATATTACACAGAAGATGAATGCTCCACTCTTGTTAACTCATTCAATTCATTTTTCATCTCAAAGATCACCAAAATTCATGAATCAATCGCCAACACTCTCGCCTTTCACCTATCTCTACCTTCCCTACCAGGCATTTCTCAGGTACCCCAATCTCAGTCCTCCAACCTGTGTCTTCATAAGAGGTTCTTAAGCTCATTCGTTCAACGCCCAACAAGTCAACTCTTCGTGACTCTCTCAACTTTGCAACCTCTCTTTCATCACTGGCATTTTTCCTCTATCTTCAAATTTTCCAAGTTCTCCCCTTCTTAAAAAGCCAAGCCTCGACCCAAACTCTCCTGCCAATCTTTCTACCATGTTAAAACTGATCGAAAGACTTATTCTGTCCAGAATTCGCCCCCATATTACCGTATCCTCTAACTTCTCTTCTTTCCAATCTGCCTACAGACCCGGTTTTCTATTGCTCTTTCACACATCTTCAAGAATCTCCCTGACTTATGTGGCAAGGGCAATTGCGCCGCCATGGTCGATCTTGACCTCTTGCATTTGACACTGAAAACCACCAGATAGTGTTGGATACTTAAGATACCGTTGGAGAGACTTAAGTTCGACTTTGGAATCGATGGCCTTGCATTCTCTTGGATACAATCTTACCTTTCTAATAGCATCCGATATGTGAAACTTGGCGCCACTCCTCCACTCCAGTTGAACTTCTTGCTGGTGTTCCCCAGGGCTCTGTCCTGGGACCTTTGCTTTTCACAACCTACACTTCACCTTTATCCAACATCATGACTTCGAATTATCCTTCCAACAATATGCAGATGACACAAGTCTCTTCTCTATCCTCTCCAGCCATGGCATGTCCGACCAACTCGGAAATCTGTGGAAGGCACGGATGCAATCAATGATTGGCATCTCGTTAACTTTCTTCAACTGAATCCGCAGAAATCCGATATCATGTTCATCGGCAAACCTACCCGCCTTAAAACTCTGTCTCCCACATCTTCCATAAAAGTCGCAGTCACCAACAAGGCGCTACGCAAATGGCGCATTACAAATTAACTATTATTATTATTATTATTATTATTATTTTATTCAAACTCGGATGTATTGCGGCCGGATAAAATGATTGCCAAGTCTCATCCAGAGACTTCAGACAACAAAAAAAATGGAAAAAAAGCAAATAATATAAATAAATGGAAACGAACGAATTGTCTTAATTACGAACCGAGTCAAAACTTAAATCGAATGAACATAAATAAAAACGTTTGTCCTTTCGATGTCAGTTCTTCTATCAATCAACCAAGTACTTTCCTTAGAATATGTGCAGTCCCAACTCAATTTCTTTTTTAAAATTGTCACTCATAGTTCCTAACGCTCCAACTACAACTGCTACCACTTTTGTCTTGACATTCCACATTCTAGAAATTTCTATCTGCAGATCTTTGCATTTCAACCTCTTCTCTGTCTTCTTTTACAATATATTTACGTCATCGGGCACTGCCACATCTACAATAAAAAATTTTTGATAATTTTTGTTCAGGATTATTAAGTCGGGCCTATTTGCAAGGATCGTCCTGTCTGTTAATATTGTTTTATCCCATATAATGACATTGCCCTCCACTTTTATAACTTTTTCGGGCTTATGAATGTAATACTTTTCTGTCACTGGAAGATTAAGACTTTTGCAAATTCTCCAGTATATGTAGCCCGCCACCTTGTTGTGCCTCTGCAGGTAATCCACTGGCGCAAGGACTTCATACCCAGCAGCTGTGTGATTCAGCTTTTAAACATAATCGGCAGACATTCTTAACTTGCTTGCTATCTTTGGCAGTTATTCACTTTCTAGAGATTTCTTCAATTGACAAATCAAATTTTTGTTTTCAGGCAAGGTCATTAGTTAATATGTTATCTGGATTTTATTGGCTTCCTTTTGCAATGAAAATTGTCTTTTGAGATTATCACTTTTTCTTAGCATTTGAATCAATCTGCCATTCTCTGATATAATACATTCCGCGAGACTCAGAATACTCTGCCGATGAAGGGATTGCAACTCAAGCAAACCTTTACCTCCATCTTTTCTTTTGACAACCTGTGCACATCTGCCCTTGGGTGATGCATTCCATTCATATTCAACATATTTCTTGTTTTTCCGTCAAGTTTTTCAATTTCAGATCTCAGCCATGTTTGAATAACAAAACCGTATATTGACTATGTGATGACTGGAGCTGCTAAACTTTTATAGCCAAAAAGCCTTTTATAGCCATGATCTTGTTTTTAGAATTGAGTTGGGTTTTCAATATTTTCTTCATACGACAAAAATAATTCATTTTCACTTTTTCTTTCGTAACTCTATCATTGATTCTATGCTTTTCATCCATTCCAAGGTATTTATAAAACTCCTGAGTTTTTAGTGATTGTATCTCAACTCCATCCGGCAGAGCAATACCACCTCCTCTTGTAACTTTGTCTTTTTTCATTTCAATGGTTGCACATTTTCTTTTTGCAGTTCCGAATTCCATGCCAATATCTCTACTGAATTTTTTAACAATTGTTGCACATATTTGCATACTTTTGTGATCATTTGAAAATATCTTCAAATCGTCTATGTAGAACAGATGGCTGATTTGTTCCTTTTCAAGTTCATAACCTAATCTGGCATCATTAATAGATTTTGACAATGGTATCAGAGCCATACAAAACAGCAGAGGTGACAGAATCCTGGACAGAGCCCTGTATTTTTCCTTTTATGACCGAGATTTTTCCAGTCTTCAAACATCCTTTTTCATGCTTCAGCATCCTACTAGGAAATGTATTTTCCAGTTCAACTTGGGCGCTGTGATTTACGGTCTTGTTGTAGCTGAATAAATTATTATTATTATTATTATTATTGTTATTATTATTGTTATTATTATTATTGTTATTATTATTATTATTATTGTTATTATTATTATTATTAATAATTTGAAAAACACATTTATTACCATCAAAGGTGACTTTCAACATAAAAGATTTAAAAGAGCTGTTAATTGAAATAATTTAACAATGTAAGCAGTACTGCGTAATAAATAAATGCGAATAACATGAGATCGTCTGAGGAAATTATGGTCTACAATGGTGTATCAATAATAATAAGTGTAATATTTTATTATGTAATAATCCGGTAATTAATTATGATAATTGAATTACGAATAATATTATAAATAAGTATTATTATTGTAATTAATTATGTTATTGTAAATAATTAGAATTTACCTAAATATAATATTACAATATGCCATAATTTATTATACTATTATAATTAATTGTAAATAATTTATTATAAATAATTTGTTCATATTCATTAATTAACTATTAATTATACTATTATTGTGTATTGTGCCAGTATCAAGTATTAAGCCAGTGTATGACGCTTGATTACTTGCCTTCTGATTAAGATTGCTTTATGGCCAAATCAAAGAATAAACATTCGGCAAAGAATTTAGAGCAAATATTTTTGTTAAAAAAAAAATAAAAATAAAAAGTAGAAAAAGAAGAAACATTTGCTAAAGTATTTTCAGGCAAGAGACGGTTAGGTTTGGAGAAATTGGGGCATTACTTAGCAGCACTTGCAATTTCACAAGTCAAAATATTTTCCAGTTCAACTTGTGCGCTGTGTTTTATGGTCTTGTTGTGGCTGAATAAATTATTATTATTATTATTATTGTTGTTGTTGTTGTTTATTGTTGTTGTTGTTGTTGTTGTTGTTGTTGTTGTTTACAACTTCAACCAATCTCGCACGAATTTAAAAAAATGATGAGGTCATGAGGTTGTCTTTTTGATGTGAGTGTGAGGTCTTACTTATTATAGACTTGCTTTATTCTTGCAGGGACTTTTAGAAACGACTTTCTATTTGAATTAATTTAATGCTTTTACTTCTAATATAATAAATAATAATAACAATAATAATAATATTTAAAAAAGTGAAAATATAATAATAACAATTATCTCGGTACAAACGACTCTTCCATCGTAGGTGAGGATGGTGAGCGAATGAATTCCAAGCATTAGAATCCATCACGAGAGTAATTCTTCAACTTTTCCACCTGCTCTCTTTAATTTCATTTTTTATATTCTTATATTTTATTCTTGATTTTCGTCCACAAAAAAATAAAAATAAAGTGGAACAACGCCTCAGAATTTGATGGAATTCTTGTTGGAAATGCACACATCTGTTCGAATGTCATTTGTGAATTGCAATGCGGGTCAAAGAATGTGAAAATGCTTGTTAAGCGAAACTACAAACAAACCATTAATTACTATTCATTTGCCAGATGCTAATCAGCTGCTGTCATTATTATTAATTAGCTCGTGTTGATTAACCGATCACATCCCTTCCAGACGGAAAAGCGGTCTGGAATCATTTTTCCAAGCTCGGAAGCTAATCAGACTCTTGATGTCATTGTTATATCCGGATCTGTTGACCAGCACGCTTGCTAATTTCCAGGCAGCAAACAGAACAGGAATAAGGATTACGTCTGATTTATTTCACTGGGACACACGGAATGCATCTGATGCGATAGAAAGATCGACATCTGTTATTTTATTTTTGTGTAATTTTTGTTTTTATTGTTGTTGTTGTTGTTGTTGTTGTTGTCGAATAATTACGTCACGTGACAACTGACCGGCCCCACCCGTCCAGGAAGGATGAAAAGCATATTGGTTGAATTAACGAGAAGATTATGAATATTAATTGTGCTAAGGAATTGATTAATTAAGTAATTATTATTAGTTATTAAAAGTATGTCGTAAGAATTAATTAGGGTAAGTTTGAAATGGGATAAGAAATTGAATTTAGGGTAAGATGCAAAAAAAAAAACATTAACCAAGGTTTTATTAAAGGATGCTGTTGGCAGCAGAGAACAACAATGATGTCTAATGAACTGCATAATTACAACATAATTATAATCAGTTATAATATAAGTATGACTTTCTTACCGACACCAGATTGAATGAATGAATGTTTTTATGAACTTTTAAAATAGAGAAAATTAGAATAAACAATGTAACTGAAATAATTACTAATAATTTATTATCGTGATGTAAAAGAAATTCAAAATATAATAACAATATTATATTTAATTATAATTAATTGATTAATTAATTATACCAACATTATATTGCATCGTATTATATTATAATTATGATATAATATCTTTATTATCACGCAATATAACAACAAGAAATTACTCGACGCCCAGTATCCTCAGATCCTGATAAAAATGAAATCACAGCTCCATCAGGTAAACATCATCGAATCACTCAACACCTCAGCAATCACTCAACACCTCACCAATCATCACGACACCTGTCTGTCGTTGTCTCACGATTAATTCGATTAAAAGCTCAAAAAAACTTCGCCCCTGGAGAAAAAAAAAAGGTGCTCTTAAAGCAATGCTTATCAGCATATCTGAAATATTGGACCACATTGGGATACACAAAGCGCAGACCATGGCGTCAATCGGACTAATCCAGCGTCTGCCATGCCGATGCACTTATTGTTGATTCGGCATGTTTTTGCCATCATATCCATTGGCTTGCCTTTGTTCGCTACTGAGGAGAAATATTTTGCTCTTCTTTTACTTTTTGTTCTCTCAATCAAGAAAAGAGTACCTTTGAGGTAATAAAAACGGCAGATGTTGTTAGCGGAGTGAGTTAAGGACTTGTAGACTCAAGAACTTGACCGTTCTCGGTGCAAAAGTATCTATAATTAGTTAATTAAAATTTAATTAGAACTTATTTATTCAATCATTCAATTATTCATTTATCGGTTATGAAACGTCTCGACCAAGTTGTAGTATTGATCGGAAGAACGGAAATCCAGCGCAAAATCATCCTCAGTCCACTCCGTCCATCAATATGGAATCCTGACTGGAATGATTTTTGTACACGGACTGAGTGGTACTTTTCCATCATGCAATGCAGGACATCCATCTCCATCCTAAGATGCATTCTCCACGCACGAACGTTTCCATTCAAATTCCACATTGCTTCATGACCGGCTTCGTTCGTTTGAGTCTCTCTTTTATTTATTTACTGCTATTATTATTATTGATGTTATTATTATTACTGATATTATAATTATTATTATTATTATATTATAAATTANCAAATTATTTACCACCGACGTTGCCATGGTCACGGACGACTGTTGCGCCGTTCGGGATTGCATTCATTATTATTAATATTGAAATTAATATTATTATTATTATTATTATTATTATTATTGTTGTTGTTGTTGTTGTTGTTGTTGTTGTTGTTGTTGTTGTTGTTGTTATCGCCATCAATGATAACTTTTTTCATTTGTTTGCTCATCATTGTTCTCGAGCGATCCTTAAAAACTTAAACAAATTGAATTAAATTGAATTTCTGGTCGATCTATTTAATGAAAAGTTGGTGCCCAACACAAGGATGGAATGAATATTCATGATGTTTATTGGCCAACTCAGCCTAACCATTTCCTCTGTTTATTCCTTTGCATGCTGATTAAACTTAATTAGGCTATTAATGTTAACAATAAATTAATTATTAATAAATTACTAATAAGCTAATTAATTAATGATACTTTGATATTCAATTTACTAATAATTAATGAATTAAAAATTAATTAAATGATAATAAATTAATAACAAACTAATTAATAATTTGAAAATTAATAAAGTAATGATTAATTTGTTAAAGTTATTAATTTAAAAATTGTATTAATTATAATTAATAAAATTAATATTATATAATAATAGAAAATAATATTTTATTATATTAATATGATATTAATTATAATTATTATTAATTAATAATAATGAAATGGACTCTTAATAGCAAAGTTTTGAAACATTAATTAATTCGAGTCATTAAAATACTTTTTTTAAATAAACATTCTAATGTGTTTAAATAAAGTGCTTTTTATAAAAAGTTCAAAATTATTCACAAACATGATATGCTCTAATAACATGTCTGCAATGTGTTGGTCATAATAATTTGGTTATAATATTTACGATGTAATATCTTTGATTTAATAACCTAAGCTTTTGCAATTAAAAGAACTTTCCGAGAACCTGCTAAGCAACGAAGCTGATTTTTATAGCTGTTCTGCCTCACATAAAGATGAGTCATAAATATTTAATAAACCTCTCCTTGCCTCAGATTTGCATGCAGATGAAAACTATTGATAAGACATTTAATTCACAAAAATATTTCATTACAAACATCTACAAATTAGAAACAGTGAATGTTGATTTGCAGATGTTGTTATTTACAAATATAAATATGAATTTGCATCGTAATTGCTTACACAGCAATTGTTTGGAATGATTTTCATCCTATTTCTGCGGGAAATAAAGTCTGACTTTCGCTCTGCTTTGCTAAGAATTAAATTAAAGAACACAGACACCAGGATCCAGTTACTCTAAGTGGATTTAAATTTCCAACGAAGCGTGGAAATTCTGGAATGGTTCGAGGAGCGGAGGATGGGTAAAGGGGTGGCTGGTGCCGATGGAGCGTGTGACGAGCTGGTGTCTCTGGGAATAATTTGAGAGGGAAAAATAGCAGACGATAATAATCGCCGTTTCCCTCTCGTATGGAATGGAATGAGATGGCGGTTCTGCGCTTCGGTGCTTTGGATAAAGACCGACGAAATGAATTGCTATCCAGGTATGAATAATGAATGGTCCCCCACTATCCAATGCTCCCTTACCACTCTTCGACAGAGTTTTGACTCATCTCCATCTTCCTAATGTCCGCCATATTTTGTTCCACATCTTGTATTTTAATTACTCCCGACTTAATTCAGTCGGGAATGAAACAATAAAAGGTAGGCAATAAAATTGAAAGATAAATTGAAAATACATCTGAGAAATCCTCCCCTCTCACAGTTCGGATGGACGTACTGGGGCAGTCTCATAGGGGGATGTGATTGGCCATGGGAATAAAGAGAAAACCGAACAAGGATTGGAAATTAATTGGTCGGATGGAATCTATTCTAGTGGAAAACATTGTAATGACGCCGTTGGGAACAGTTTGCCTGGAATTCTGTTTTATTGGGGTTTTTAAACTTTCATGTTTCACATGCGTCCTCTCTGTCCAAAAAAGATGGCCGAGCGAGGAATGCCGTCGTTGCTGACAACGCGTCACACCTGACCTGTTAACGTCATGATAGACACTGTCCATCCATGCGTGAAGTGTCATTATCCCGTTAGTAATTATGTCTATAAATCAGACGACAGCAACAATGGATATAAGTATGGCTCGCAAAATGATTCATATTCATATTTGGTCCCAGAACACTCTTCACACGAATGAGTTCACTATTTTTTATTTAATTACAAACATTTTAAGCGTTTTGTAGGAAATTGCTTAGAATTTTGCCATTAATTTTTAATGCGACCTGGCAGGAGGAAATAGTTCATACATTTTACTTTAAGAGACCTTCAAGAACTTTAAAAAATTAGTTTCGGAAAAAAGTGTAAATTACAAAATTTTAAAATGCTTTGTTAGGGTCCGAGTTAAAGAATATAAATACACTGTAATAAGTGATTTGTTAATATTTAAATTGAATTATTTAATATTCGCCAATTAAAAGGAAAGCGAAATGAGAAGAATTAGAACAGGAAAAAATGGAAGCAAATTTTAAGCTAATCAAGAGCCGATCATCAACGCCATTTGCATCCTTAATCGAGTTGAATCTGAGCCAGAATTATTTTCACTTTAAATACTGTTTCATCCACGCAAACTTTCCTTTTCCAGCTGGAAATAAAAGCGAACGATCAGTTCCCGACGCGCTAATAAAATGCTGTAAATGGTGCGCCACAGATGCTCTGAAGGAAAGCATTTAATGCCATCCCGGAGGCAAAAACGTGAATTAAAAAATTGCTTTTTACGGCCTTTCGGTCAAACATGCCTCGGGATTTTATGAGCAGATCTCGCTGAATTGCCGCCCTTTTCGTTGCCTGGAATTCGACGAAGCGATTAGACTTTTGAGAGGAAGAAAGCGGTTACTGCCGATTTGTAGGTGAAAATTTGTTTTGGATTCCATTCTTAAACGTTTTGAAAAACATTGTTTTGGTGGGTCTTTAATGCCTGGGAAACATAGTTTCTGTTTGAATCTTTTTGCAGAGCGCACATCGATTTGGAGTTATTTGATTCAACTGAATGTAAATATTGAAGTGTCTCGTGTCACCTGAAAATTTCAAATGCTAGAATTACAGCTGGTTTTGGTTTGAGTTGAAATTTATTTTCAATAAGTTAATTGCAAATATTACGATCTCCTGAAAGGCATTACAGTTTATTGCAATTAAATAAATAATTTTTTGTTCATGTATTTATTCACTCATTACATTGTTATAATTTTATTACATTGTCACTCAATCATCGTCAGTCTAATATTTACTCACATTGGCCTCAAAATAAAGCTAATCAAATATGAAAATGAATAAATAATTCCGGAAAATTCGCGGAAAGCACGAAATCAATGCTGGAAAGCAACAAGACAGAGGTCAGAAGATGAGTTAAGAAAGTGTTTTTCCGATAAGAAGGCAAGCATCGCTTGATGGACGTGTTTGATTGCCATCTCCACTTGATCTCATCAGACATCGAACCCTAATAAAAACTACTGGCATTTTGCCTTATAAAATCTATTGCATATCGGCTAAAAAATCATTTTCTCGGATTACGATGTAAACATCCGACAACGAAAGGTTAAAAAAGGTCGTGAAAAGCAATATTTTTATTTATTTATTTATTTCTGCGGATGGTTCACAATGTGTCTGTCGTCACATGACATGTAATAATTTAGTTACATTTTACTCAATATTTTCTGAGAATAATTAATCCTAACAAATATACAATTAAATATGACTTAACTTGTAATTATTTCATTTTCAGACATTAAAAGGAAAGATTGTTTAATCACGTTTAAGATTGTATTTGAATTCGTTCATTTCTTTTGTGTGTTTCTCTAGTCTCATTACGATCACATCCAGTAAAACTAAAGTAAAGGCCAAAAAACTTGTAAACATGACGAGTAAACACATAAATAATCATTAAGTCACTTAACTAAGCTAGTTAAAAGTTCTTCCATTTAGCAGGGCACGATGTCCAATTGCTAGGAGGGGGTTGTCTCAGAAATGAGAAGTCCACAGTTGATGGTTTGCTTGGAATTTAATAAAGGCCTGGATTTATAAGAATCAATTGACCCAGGATCACGCAATATCCGGGATTCGAAGGAACGTTTGCCGGAGAGGTGGATGAATGATCATTGTGGAAGAAATGAAGAAACAATAAACGACGCACGAATGATATTTCGGCATAATTCCTTCCATAAATTCTCAGCCAGCAGTGAAGTAATCTCTTAAGAAAGCTTTCTTCAAAGTCAACACAAGATAAATTGAGTGACGTAGTGACGTATATGTTGATGAAGTTAAGGAAAAAGTTCAAAATCTCAAATGACTCACAGCTTATTCGTTACAGAAATTGGAGGCGTTTGATGGAGCAGGCTTCAAATGAACAAACGTGGAGCAAATAATGAGAGAAAAGCATCCATTTAGCAATATACACAAAGCAATATACACAACTCAATATATACCTTTGCAATATACACAAAGCAATACATGCAACGCAATATGTAGAAAGAAATATATACAAAGCAATACATACAAAGCAATCCCATCTCGAACAAAACTCTATGGATTTTCTGGGGTCCTTTGACTGAGAATGAGGTCCTTTAGATATTTTTATTTTTTTTCATTGAGTCGAATAAGCAAACAAAATATGTGTACAAAATCAAAATCATATCGGCTCAAGGGCTGGTCCTAAGGGAATGACATCCCGCTACTTGGACTGCCCACATCGTATTTACAACTCAGTTATGCGTCCATGGTAAATGAATGTTGACTAAGATTAAATGAAGAACTTAATTATTGTGAAGGCGAATGAGTAAGTCACTGAAACAACGGCGAGTCATTAATTAATGTTTTAAGCAGACGATTGAAGGCAAACAAGTTTGGTTGTTGGGTTGTGGTAATTGGAATCATGGAATATGTTTTTGGTCCTAAGCATGTGATGGAATGAAGTAATAGACCCAGCACAGTACCTTGTGGTACTCCAAGAGTTATACGTGCAGCGGAAGAAAGGGAATTTTTAAAGGAACCCATCTGGGTTCGACCACTTAAGTAACTCTGATACCATGATAAGCATTTATCACGAATGCCATAATGCTGTAATTTCTCAAGTAGAATTTCATGGTTCACAGTTCGAAAGCCATGGCCAGAGCCAGGAAGACACCAATCGTTGACTGACCCTGCTCCAAGTTGTAAGAGATCTTTGAGCGGATGAGCGAGGTCGGAGGTAGGTTGAGTGATGTCGACGAAAGCCGAACCGTCCATCCATTATAACTTGTTTTAAAACTCGTTAAAAAAATTAAATAATTGCTTTTACAAAAAAATTGGAAAAGTATGGGAGAATCGATGTTGGCCTATGACGTAATGTTTTCCTTGGAGTCAGCTTTGTGTAATGGGATGACTTTTATAGTTTTTATGGAGCTGAATGAACAGTTAATTAGGAATGCCAGGACATGAGCTTTCAGAGGCACAGAAATGCTCGGCAGAGTTGGGTCAATGCCATCACAATCAGTGCTATGGGAACTTTTGCGAGCTTTAGAGATTGAGATGATTTCTTCTGATGTGACAGCTGATAAGAAAATTGTGTGGGATAGAATCTTTTAGATATTTTCGAAAATCTAGGTGTTGTTAAGAGTAATTTTCTTGGCTAGTTCCTTACCAATGTTTGAAAAAAATGCATTGAAGGAATTAGCTATTTTAGTAGGAGATAATATAAGGGGCTGACCATCAGTGTTGTAGAAGGTACCCGAAAGTGAGTAGAGATTGTCTCTGTTCATTAGGTGAATAATTAAGCCCCAAGTTTTCCTGCAATTGTTCTCATATAGGAATTTATTAGAAAAGAATTGAGTGATTGCAGCTTCCTTGACTTTCTTGAATTTGCTTCTGTAACAGGTGAACTTTAGTTTATTATCTACTGTGGGATTAGAGAAATATTTTTTTGTAGAGGATATTCTTTTTTCCTGCGGGATTTCAAAAGACCAGGTGTCGTCTGGGCTTTCCTAAAGTGGAAGGAATTTTTTTTTTGTGAGTGACAGGGAAGCAGATATCGTATATTCTTAAGTAGGTTTGAATGAAAGAACAATAGGCTGTTGAGGCGTCTCCATTGTCAGAATGCAGTAATACATCAGACCGGTCCAAACTGCCAAGATCATCAATGAATTTCTCTTTATTTTCATTATTTTGTTCTCTGAAGGAATGTGTCTCCACATTTACAGGTTCCTGCTTGGAGGCAGTGATGGCTAAATAGATGGGAAGGCGATCAGAAATATCATCCAAAACTAATTTTACAAAACTATTTTTATCAATGATTAGTGAAGATATTATCATTGATGGTTGCTGGTTGTTGAAGTAATCCTTGTCGGTTGAATAATCCTTGGATATTATTTCCATGGATTGAGTTCATCAGGAAATTTAACATGATGAATGGAAGTGTTTGGAATAAGTCTCAAGCAACGAATGACGATGTTCTGTTGGATATTACAGCCTTATAATTATTTACAATTATATTATTTTATATTTATTAAAGCGATACAATTATTTATAGTTATATTAATTTACAAACTTTGTTATTTTTAGGATCCATGCAATATAGTAATAAGTAATACCTTTATGCGACGATAATGGCAACGGTCGTAATGTTTCGTGTTCGCAACCCAGCTTGTACCGCCAGGGATCGCCCTCAGGTAGGGGCGCTATATAAATTGTATAATTATTAAAAAAGTGCCTTCACATCCTATTAGGACACATAAGCACTCAAAATCAACGGCTAATAATATATAAATCATCAAATAAAGGGAAAATAATAAATCTTGAACCTTACTTTGAAACATGGGAATCACCATTTTTATTTCATGAAATGTTATTTAAAAGAAATTTATGAAAAATATTTAAAAACGAGAAAGAATTCTTTAAAAAAAAAGTTCAACTAAGCATACTGAGGAACATCATTAACAAAAACATTGTCACACACCTGCTTGAGAAGCGTTTGCACCTTTTAATGAATCTCATTTTGCCACAAAAAACTTCATTTATGCGGCTCATCATCTTGAATTAAATTATGTAACTGGTACATTTCACATTTATATTACTTTAGTACTAAAAATATCTTATAAAAAATGTATTAATAGACTAAAGCGTAAAAAATAAAAATGAAACAATTGATCCACAAAAGAAATGATGAAGATGAACAAATCATAATAAAATTACGTCTAATAATTTAATAACAGGTCCTAAAGAAAAACTCCCATAAATTGTAGATAATTGGGGCGACATTGTAAAAGAACTCACTAACCTTATTAACCCTGAGCAACCTTCTTTAACCTCATTGACCTCATTAACCTTAATTAACCCTCATTAACCATGAGTGACCTTTATCAACCTCATTTACCATACTTAACCTTCATTAACCCTGAGTGACCTTCATTAGCCTCTTTGGCTTCATTAACCTTGAGTAACCTTCATTTACTTCATTAACCTTCACTAATCCTGAGTAACCTTCATTAACCTCATTGACTTCATTAACCTTGAGTAACCTTAATTAACCTCATTAATCTTGAGTAACCTTCATTTATTTCATGGGCCTCATTAACCTTCATTGCCCTCATTGGCCTCATTGACCTTTAACAGCCTTACTTAACCTCATTAACCTTGCGTAACCTTCATTAACCTCATTGGCTTCAATAGCCTTAAGTAACCTTCATTAACCTCATTATCTTTGAGTAAACTTAATTAACCTCATTAACCTTGAGTATCCTTCATTAACCTCATTGGCCTCATTAACCTTTAACAATCTTAATTAACTTCATTAGCTTTCAGTAACCTTCATTAACCTCATTAACATTCACTAACCTACTTCGCCTCGAAAAAATTTGATGATTGAATATGGATATGCAAATGAATATGGAACATGCAAACGACAGATGACAAATCGCCGTGTCATAGGCAAAAGACTGACCTCCTGCACACGAGGATTCCTCACGACCACTGAGATCCAGGCGTTTGAACATTCATCCGCGCGTAATTAGAGTCCGCCGTTTCCGCACGAGGAAGATCCACATTTCGTTCTCCGGTCTGCTTTTCATTCAGAAGAGTTTGAAAAATATCTGCCCCACACGTGCCCGAGAGGTGAAATGGCACAATGCTTGGCAAGACATTCCCTTCCATCAGTTCTTTTATGTCGGATATAAATTGACGCCATCCAGATTTATTGGCGCTTGTCGATCCTGGTGCTTAAAATTGCGTAAAATTATGTCCGTGCAGTGATCGGTAAGTTTACGAGTGATTACGGATGGAATTAGTATCACACATTTGTACGAATTGTTTTTTAAAATCCAAAATTACTGCCGCAACTTTAGAAGGTTTATGGCAGTCAATTTTTGCTTTTATTTCAAATAAACCTGACTTCGAAATTAATCGGGAGAATAAAAAACATTTTATTTCGCCCTCAAATTACTTATCCAGGGTGCAAAATCAAAGCCCTGCGCTCCAAGACCAACACCTACATCAAAACTCCGGTCAGGGGTGACGAACCTGTTTTCCTGGTCACGGGCAGAAAAGAGGATGTGGCGGTGGCTAAGAAAGAAATCCTGGCTGCAGCAGACCACTTCAGTCAAATTAGGGCTTCTCGCAAAACCCCGAGCAATCTTTCCTCGTCGTCGTCGTCATCGTCGTCATCATCATCGTCGTCATCATCTTCGTCGTCATCATCATCATCACTGACCAAGCAAGGTCACAATGATCTGCAACAGGACAAAGTGGAATTGAACAAAGATGGAAAAAAGTGCGAAGTGTCGAGCACTCGCACCTCGTCGTCGTCGTCGGCGGATCAACTTCCGAGTTCCAACGGAATGAACTTGTCCCCGTCATCTTCGTCCTCATCTGCATCGTCATCCTCACTTTCGAAATTCAAAAATCCATCCAATGAGAGGCCACAGGACATCAGCAATTCATCCAACGGGCTCCTGGTGACTCCAAGAAATCAAAGTTTGTCCTCTTACTCAAAATTCCAACAGGGAGGTGTCCCCCTGGGTGGATTGGCGAGGAACTCAGAGCTGGCCTCGAGACCAAGCTCGTTACTTCAGCAGCATCAAACGACCAAGGAGGTGAGGGTCCCCTTCAAGGTCGTGGGTCTCGTCGTTGGACCGAAAGGTGCTACAATAAAAAGAATCCAGGAAGAGACACAAACCTACATCGTCACACCCAGCCGAGACAAAGATCCAGTCTTTGAGATCATCGGATGCCCTGAGAATGTGGAAAAAGCCAAGAAGGAAATAGAGAGCTACATCTGCCTGAGGACGAAGAACTCCTTCAATCCCTCCCTGGACGTTGACAAGTCCGATTACTTCTACAACAAACACTCCAACAACAAGTTCCAGGCAAGCAACATAAACGGGAGTTGCAACAGATACAACCTGTCCAACAATAGTACTTGGGGCTACAAGAAATGCTTGCAAGAGCCTCTCAGTTCACAGCATCTCTTATCACAGGATCTCTTTTACAATGCATTTTCAACTGAGCCCTTCAGCATGGGAAGTGAGTATACGTTATGAGAAATTGGTCTTGAATTCGTCATTTTCTATGCAACACGTTTGGGAAATTCTTATTTTTTATTGCGTATATTTGTTGGCTTCTTTTCATTTTTTTGGTTTTAAATCGAAAATGAAAGCGAAATATTCGAGAATACGAAAGCAAACATGTCGTCCGAAAAGTCGTCTGCTCGCATCCTCAAACTTTCCCTCGATTAAACATTAAAGGGTATTTTGCATATCATCTGCATGGCATGTTTATATCTGAAGCTTCATCTGTTACGGTATCAAATGTTTCCAGTGAATTAGTTTGTAATTCATTTTGACATTTACCACCACGTGTGATCCCTATTTTTGCCTCACATAGAAACGTTTGCCATCATCCGAGCGAGGGAACCTCAAATTTTTTTTTCTTTTTGTGGAACCACAATTCTTCTGCTTCCTCAGCCTCTTAGAGCAATTTGAAATCTTCCATTCGTTGTACAAAGTTGTTGTCACTCAAAATGTACAGTTAACGATCGATGCACCGAGAATTTGAATTGCAATTTTCTACAATAGAGCGTGATATTCTCTTTCTCCAGATCATGTGAGGCGTTTTCGTCGTCGGCTTTCCAGCGTAGATTTGAAATTGTGATATCTCCTAGCAAGATCGGACAGAAAATAAATATTCCCTTTATCGTTATCATCGTCAGAGGCTCTCACGCTAATGCTCGCCAAACGGACTGGATTTACGACTGAGAGATTGGAGTGATTGTTGATGTTATTTCGTGCAGCCAACCACGTGTTTGTTCCCATTGTAAACTGGAGGAAGGGTGAAAGGTAATTCGGTTGCAGTAACTGGACGCAATAGCAGGCGATCGGTCATTTTCCGAGGAATCACCTCGACATGGTGCTTCCCTGGACTGACATCAGGTGGGGATTATTGCACCTTGGCTGCTTCTTGCTGGTCGCTATGAGGTCACGTGTTTGTGGGGCTGGGTGGTCCATTTTTTTGTGGTCCGATGCACTGCACTTTGTCAGACTGGATGCTGGATTGCGACTCCAGTTGAGAGTTTATTTGGAGGGAATTTTCTTTCTAATATTCGAACTGACAAGCAATAAATTAACTTGATGCGGCGGAAATTGTTATTCCTTTTCCACGCTTCCGTATTTTCGTCTGGTGGTGGTGGTGGTGGTGAAAATGTCTTTCTCAACATTTCCATGTTCAAAACATGTCCATCATCAAGTCGGCTACGAATAGGCGAACGAACGAACTACTCTCACTTGCAGCTGTTAGTCGGCTAAAAAGTAAAAGCAACGAAACGGCTGCCATTGGCAAACTCCGGTTATTAACTTTTAAGCATTGATCGCAGTTCGGCTCATTAGCTGCACGCAGGTACGCTCGCACTTTGATCTCCTAATCAACATGGAAAGATATCACGTGACAGGCGGCTAAGTTCTATTGAATTAATCAAGAGAATGACGTCATGAGGAGCTAATGGCATCACGCGATGACTTGTCCGGCAAAGAACAGTCCAGTGCTGCTGGCGCGAATTGAATGAATAGAGGTCATTCCATCCGTGACAACTGGTAAGCGAGCGGAGAGGTCGATATTTTTCGATGTGCTTATTTTTCTACGTTTTTCTCGCAATGAGACCTCGTCGTCGTCGTCGTCGTTGTTGTTGTTGATTTTGTTGATGTTGATGATGTTGTTGATGATATTGATGATGTTGTTGATGTTGTTGATGTTGTTGATGTTATTGTTGTTGTTGCTTAACTGGTTAGAAATAACTGGAATAATAATAACTTGTAAAATATCGAAATTTAACTTTGAAGTGTAAAGAACCAAATTTGTAATCCNGTTGATGTTGTTGATGTTATTGTTGTTGTTGTTGTTGTTGTTGTTGTTGTTGTTGTTGTTGTTGTTGTTGTTGTTGTTGTTGTTGTTGTTGTTGTTGTTGATGTTGTTGTTGTTGTTTTTGATGGGATTTCTGAGAACAAGAAACAGATAACGAAGGCGGTAATAAAAATAGGGATAATAATAATAACAATAATAATAATAATAATAATAATAAAATAATAACAATAACATAATAATGATAATAATAATAATCAATAATAAAGATAACAATAGTAATGATATTATTACAACAACAAGGGTAGTAGCAACAACAGTCGTAAAAATAAGAAGGAACATAAAACAATAATGCTGGCAATAATAAACTTGGCGACAGAGTCATCAATGCTCTCAGTTTGAGTCTCTCCAATTCTTTTTGAAACGTTTCGTTGTAACGCCATCTTGAAAATGTTTAGCATTTCGTCGTCGTCGTCGTCGTGGCCGTGTTTCTAATCATGGATTTGTGGTAACAAGCAATATACACGAATAGAGTAGGCACATATCATCAACGGATGGTGACATAAAACTTTCAAAGACGGTCTCCATTTGCCGCCATCATCCTGCAGTTGTAGAATGAACTTCGGTGTTCCTCTCGTCGTTGCATTTTGAAATTGAATTTATTTTCTCCAATAAACTTTTTACATCGAATCTCGTGTTGATTGGGATTTTGATTTAATTCTTAGTTTCGTTTTTTGTTTTTTCAAGATAAAAATAAATAACCTAATCAAATTTTAAAACAATCTTACAAACCTCGGAGAAATTTAGGACCATTTGAACGGGAATTCAAATTTTATTGACTTTTTCGGAGTGGGGGGAGAACTCGTATAATTATAATTGTTACGAATAAATAGCATAATAATAAACGGTGTAATAATAAAAAAAAAAAAAGAAAATGCCCAAAGTAAATCAAATAGAAATTAATTTTAAGGGGTGATCTACAAAAATTGAAGTTGCCAAGTACGGAGGACTGCAGAATTAGAAGAATTCTAAACGATAAAAATTGGTTGAGAATTACGTGAAATATTATAATATTACTAATATAAAGTATTATATAAAGTTTTATATTACATAATATTTTTAAATGATTAATTATCAAATATTACGTGATAATATTTGAGAACTTAAAAAAAAAAAATTTCTAACACTTTTGTGCGAAAGAATTCAGAATCCCATTGAAGAAAAAAATATTAAAAAAGGATTCGCGAGTTCATTCTCGAGGTGAAATTAAATTCTGGAAAAGAAAAAAATTCGACAGAATTCTTAAAAAATTCAACAGTTTTGTGCGAAACATTTGACATTTGGAATAACTTCAACCAGCTCAACTGCTCTCAACTTATTAAAACTAAAGATGATGACAATCTACATGGGGACAGTGGTTGTATGACAACAACAATGGCAACAAATTTGCATAATTATTATATTTTGCAATATTATACAAACAAATAAATAAATAAAAAATGAATGAAATACAAAGTAAAACATATTTTATTTATTTTCATAAAACACTTCATCCATCATCATCGTCGTCATCGTCGTCGTCATCATCATCATCATCATCATCATCACCATCACCATCACCACCACCACCACCATCATCATCATCATCATCATCATGCATCTAAATCAAAACATCAGCAAATCTATTTTTTAAATACAAGCTGCAAACATGATTGTTTAGAATTCGTTGTAATCTGCAATGTGACCCCAAGAAACGGTAGGATATTAAATCCGGGTCGATACCAGGTGTCTAAGTTAATATCTGGGAATGATTCGTGTAAAGAGTTGGTTGGCCTTCACGAGGAATAATCGATTGATTGTCGGATCAATAAGCACTTATTACATCGTCCATGCACGAGGAGTGCACACTATGAATGGAAGGAGTGCACACTATGAATGGAAGGAGTACAGCCAACGTCGGAATAAAACACGGAACAAAGCACACTTTACGGTGGTGGTCGCTCGACATTCCTTTCCAGGACTTTTTTTCGAGGGTTTCACTTGGGGAGTTATCACCACCGCCGTCATCCTCATCCTCATCCTCATCATCATCATCATCGTCGTCGTCGTCGTCGTCAACATCATCATCATTATCATCATCGCCATCGTAATCACCATCGTCATCGAAATATCGATTGCAAGGGTCATTGGTTGATTGTGTGAGTCGTCGAGAAAGTTCCAAGAAGGGACTCAATTGAGTCGTGTGCCTCCACAGAATGCCATTGAGCTGAACAGGAAACACTGCATTCACCCTCCTCCTCTTCTTCCTCCTCTTCTTCCTCCTCTTCCTCCTCCTCTTCTTCCCCATTTGCTTTTTCATCCTCCTCTTCTTCATCCACAATTCACACGCACCTGGATTGCAAAACATGGAACAGTGCTGGGGTGGGGTACCAGGCTTCAAACGTTAGTTGTTCATTTGAAGACCTAATAGTTCTAATCTGCAAACCTAGAAGATTGAAATATAAAACGTGTCAGGATAAAGTTAAGATGGCCGAGAAACAAACGAAAACAGAAGAAATAATTGAAATTAATTTCATTAATTCATCCATTAAGATGAGTATAAATAATAAAATAATAATAATAATAATAATAATAATATAAAACTGATGTTCAAACGAAAATCTTTGACAACATTTCGATGAAATCCTGGAAGGATTCATTGGGAATGGGACTTTTTGCTTTCACGTCAACACAAGAAAACTTGAAAATAGGAAAATATACTGCCCTCAGCAAAGTTATATTTGAATCCTTTAATAATAATTAACAATTAAAGTAACAATTGTTTTATTATTAAATATTTATGATCGTAAATCCTTAATAATAATAATAATATTATTATTATTCAAATTAAATTAAAATTAAAATTAAATTTTCACAAAAAAGAGAAAATAATACTACAATACTTAAAGTATAATAAAGAAAGTTCAATACTACAACAATACATACAACTTAGTTTAAATGATCCATCAACAAAGTGCATGCATGCTGTTTGTAAACAAAGATGAAACACAAACAAACAAATCATTTGCATTTCATTTCAACTCCAATATTTTCTTCAAACATATCTTCAGATCACTTCAATGTCATTCCCCAAATACAAAATCAATCCACTTGCACAAGACATTACAAGCATTCACACATACAACATTTGTTTACAAAAATGCAAACATTCCTCGAAACAAAACAAACGATAAAGAATGCAGACAGATCAGAAATGAAAGACGAGATGAAAAATGAAATAAAAAAATAAAAAATGCACAATAAATAAAAAGTGGAAAAGGAAAGTAAAGATTCGCAAAGGAAAAGTTAAACAGTGATTAATGGAAGGCCGGTCTCATCCCCTGCGAGCGTCGGAAAGATAAGGAAACCGTGGAGTCTCAAGCCGTGTCAAACGTGCACGCTTGACCGATGCCCAATTTTATCCCAGTAGCAGGAGGAGGAGGAGGAGGAGGAGGAGGAGGAGAATATAAATTGGAACACGAACATCATAGCATCCCACTTTCCCTTCCAGTGTAGGACAGCACGGAACCTTTATCATCGTCAAGATCATCATTACCATCGTCCTCGTCATCATCATCGCCATTATCATCACCATGACTACAACAACCACCACCATCATCGTCGTCGTCATCATCATCATCTTCTTCTTCATCTTCATCATCATCATTTTCTTCTTCATCATCATCATCATCACCACCACCATCATCATCACGAGAAAGGAGTTCCTTGGTTGATTATAGATTTGCACGTTGCTAACCATCCATTACGATAATAATCTGCACGCCACCTAGCGAGATGAAACGTCTTTCATTAGACTGGAAAATGCTGGAAAGATCTGAAACTCTACTGGAAGCGAAACTCGGTTAATTCCATCTGATACCAACCGAGGTTGCCTTGGGATGAAACTTTAAGATTTTTAATTATAATTATATTTTAATTATATATTATTATTTTAATTATATATTATCATTATATATTTAATTATATTATTTAAGATTAAGATTGCATTCAAATGTTTTCAATGAATTGAGTTTAAATTTAAAATTAGCCATTCATCAAACAAGTTTGTAATTCAGACGATAGAAAACAATTAACTCCTGAAATTGTAAACAAACAAACAAACAAACAAAAAATTGTCAAATAAATACAACACTTCACTCCTGTGAAGCCATCACTTAAAAAACCACACGTGACCTTCGAGTGACCCTCACGACCGTGTCAGCCCCCTGTTTCATCACTTTCGAAATCTCATTAAAGTTTTGTCTCCTCTCCTCGCTCTCAAAATAACTTTGTAAACGTGCACGAAACAGGGTAATTCACTTTCCATTCATTTTCAATTCACTTTCCATTCATTTTCAATTCACTTTCCATTCATTTTCAATTCATTTTTCATTCATTTTCCATTCATTTTCATTTCATTTTCCATTCATTTTCCTTTAATTTTCAATTTATTTTCAATTGATTTTCCATTAATTTTCAATTAATTTTTATTTAATTTTCAATTCATTTCTAAGTAATTTTATATTCATTTTCAATTCAGAAGAAAAGAATCCATTGTGATCACTAAGTTCAACAAGCAAGAAAACATCGGACAATATTAATTGGTGCGGACGCTAATTAATTAAGAGCTGCAGGATCAAAGGACAAAATAAAAATTTATTTTAAATTATTATAATTCGAAACGCTTTATTTCCTGCTAAAATCATTTCATGTTTTTGGGTTTTTTTCAAATTTAATATTTTAAAAACGCCAA
>MPNW01000984.1:86164-88416 GCA_011800805.1 Hirudo medicinalis
CTATATTGTATAATAATAATAATAATATATAAAATATATAATAATAATAATATAATAATAATAGTTATAACAATATAATAATAGTTAGTTAGTCATTCAGTTAATATTCATGGACTTCTCCTATCCTTGATTCACAGGTGAATAAACCCTGGTCAAACAAATCCAGCAACAACAACAACATACATGAAATTGTATAGCGCACGTTGTAATGTAATAACATGATAATGTACTTTAACAACAACACATGGATGGCATTATGAAGTTGTATAGCGCACAACTTTGTTGTTAGAGTTGTTGTTACTGTTGTTGTTGTTGTTACTGTTGTTGTTGTTGTTATTGTTGTTGCTGTTGTTGTTGTTGTTGCTGTTGTTGTTGTTACAGTTGTTGTTGCTGGTCAGTGATTGGAGGTCGTAAATCAGGGACGTGGAAATAAAGGATGTTGACGGATTCAACTCCTCATTGAAAGGAAATCGATGAAGTCATGCAAAACTTTCTCTCAGCGCCACTTCATTTGGAAACAACATGCGAGCTAATTTTATGGAGTGATGATGATGATGACGACGACCATGATGATGGTGATGATGATGATGATGATGATGATGACGACGACGACCATGATGATGGTGATGATGATGATGATGACGACGACGACGACCATGATGATGGCGATGATGATGACGACGACGACCATGATGATGATGTCGACGCCTATGACTAAGACGACAATGATGATGATGATATCAACGATGACGACGACGATGATGATGATGATGATGATGATGGCTGTGGTAACGATGACGCTGAAGATAAAAAGAGGCGTTAAAGCGAATTTTAGTGATAAAACGAACGCCAAGGAGCGCAGGAGAACGTTGACTTGAGCGAGTTTTAGCGCCAATGTTTACGAGTGCGCATAAAACCTTCAGTGATTGATTCTTCAGTGGAGCGCATCCTTGCGCTATGGAATGAATTCATTACAAATGGAATTCATGCTTTATCCTGTTTTCACATGGAATGGAGGGGGTCGTTATCACGTTCATTTGAACCAATTTTAGCATTTTCATTATCATTATAAATATCATATTATTATCATTATCAAGATCATATTATTATCATTATCAAGATCATATTATTATCATTATCAAGATCATATTATTATCATTATCAACATCATGTTATTATCACTATCAAGATCACATTGTTATCATTATGAAATTCATCAGACAATTCCTTTACAAAAAAAACGATATAATTTCGTTATAAATTCAAAATATCCTGAAAGTGGAAAACAACATACATGCATGTATGCACATACAAATACAAATACATACATGTTCAAATACATGTGCACATACAAATACAAATACATACATGTTCAAATACATGTGCACATACAGGAAGACTCTGTGCCAAACGATGCGGAACGTCACGCCAGCAGGACGCGGGAACTTCTCAAACGCCTGGAAAGAAGAGCATCCCATGGTGGGCTCTCATTGGTCTCTCCTCCACCTCGGACCACGCACGTTCGCCCTCAACGGGGCTAATATCGCATGTTAAATGATAAATTGTAACCATTGACCCCCCGCTAAGCAATGCCTCCTCTGATGGGCTGAATGTGCGCAATCGATGTCCCCCCCACATATCCGGGTAAGGGCGTGTCCCCGGAATCTCCATCGTGGGCGGATGACCGACGCGATCGTCTGATTTCCAGATTTTTCTCTCCATGGGGTTCCAATGTCACGTGATCGCTCGGAATGCGGTCAGGAGATTATGATGATGACGAAATGATGATGATGGTGGTGATAATGATAGTGATGATGGTGATGATGGTGGTGATGATAGTGGTGATTATGGTGATGATGATGATGATGGTGTTGATGATGGTGGTGATGATGGCAATTGCGACAAAATGAAATAAATGAATTCATTTGAAAATGAGTTTTTATTCTGAGAAATTATATTATAAAACATCATTACTCATCGCTTATATAATTTTTAAAATAACATTATGCTATATTATGAATTTCCAATACGTCATCCATTAAAAGGAACATGACGTCACATGAGAAAGCAGCAATCTGCAATTTAAAAATAGAATCTCAAATTGTAGTCAACGTATTTATATTTTTTTCTTCAATTTTTAAATGGCGCTAAGATGGATGAGTGGATGGATGGATGGATGGATGGATGGATGGATGGATGGATGGATGGATGGATGGATGGATGGATGGTTGGAAGGATGGGTGGATGGATGG
>MPNW01000985.1:5000-10000 GCA_011800805.1 Hirudo medicinalis
TTTTTGTTATTTCCCGCCACTAAATCACGAATCCACGACAAGATGCAACTCTCCGTTCAAAAGGAGTGAATTTTCAGGATAAATGAGATATTTAATTCCCTTTTTTTTTATTTCGAATGCTTTTTTATTTTTTAAATTTAAAGATTAACATTGAATTCGACGGCAAAATAATAATAATAATAATAATAATAATATTACTATTACAATAATTATATTATATTATATTATTATTATTATTATTATTATTATATTATTATTTAATTTATATAATTCATTACTAATTATAAATAAATTTAATTAAATAATATTACTATTACTATTATTGTTGTTATTATTATTATTAACAATAATGATGTTGAAATTTTATGATTTCAAGATAAAATGATGAGAGCTTTCATGGTTCCAGCATCAGCAACTCACAGGACTTCCTTAAATAGGTTGATTCCCAAGCGTGTCAGTTTCTGAGACATGAAAGGAATTAAAGAATGGAACACCGGAATCCATTTTTAACGGATGGATGAATGGATGGAAGGGTGAATGAATGGTGGAGTTGATAGACGGATGTATGAGTGGATGGACTGACTGACTGACGGATGGATGAAAGGATACAAAGATAGATAGATTAATTGATGAATGAGATGGCTTATTGATTGTGATTGGTCGATGAGTGACGGATAAATGAACGTAGAAAATATTAATACTATTATTAATAATAATAGTAATAATAATATTAATAATTATCATTATAATGTAAAAATAATAATAATAATAATAATAACAATAAGGATGATGATGATGATGATGATAATAATAGCAACAATAACAATTCCAAATGGTCACTTAAAAACATCCATTAAGCCCTAACGAATCCACAACAATGCCGGGCCACAATGGAGCAACGGTTAAAAGAGCATAGTGGTCTTTTGAAGGTCACTGGGACGTGCAAGATTTAAGGCGAAGGTCAAATGCCAGGTCAACCGCTTTTAGCTTTTCCAGGCCTCAGATGATCTGATCATTTGTGGCATCGGTTTCCGAGAAACGCTGTTGGATGAGACGATAAACACTGAACAGACTTCAACTATACTTTCCTAAGACGCCGATTGCAAATTATGACATAATAGTAATAATAATAATAATAATGATGTTAATGAAACTGATAACGGTGATGATAATAAACATAGTAATAATAATAATATTGTATATTGTAATATATATATATATTATAATTATTATTTATATATTATAATTATAATAATATATATATATTATTATTATAATAATAATAATATAATATATTATATAATATAACATATCATATTATTATTATTATTATTATTATTATTAATTATTATTATTATTAATAAATTAATTATTATGTTATTAATAATAATATCAATAATAATAATGGTTATTGTTGTATCCATATCGTCATCGAAATTATTATTACTGTTATTATTATTATTGTTATTATTATTGTTGTTATTATTATTATCATCATCATTTAACAACTTAATTAATAATAGCAGCCAATTCATCAGAGACACGAAGATATGACAGGGAAGACGTGGAAATCCAGTCAGAGACCTCCAAGTCACGTTGCAATTGTCATCGATTTGACATCGAACCACAAAAGTTCGAGTTTACTTTTTGTCGAGGAATTTATCAAAGCCCTTTCCATGGAAAGTCCTTGGAATCACATTTTGACGTTCTTTCCATCAGGATTTGAGGACGTAATATTCTCGGAAATAAATTTAAAGAGCAAGAACAAAAATATTTTCTGATGGAATTGTTTTATGGATTTTTTTCTGATTTTATTTTATATTTTTTGCTTCGCTTTCCGAGGTAAATTAATATTTCCAATATTTCCACGGGAAAAAGTTATTTAGGCGAAAAATGGTTTATTTTTTGCTAAAAAATTGTTTTCATTTAATCATCGTGATAAAATGCGCATAAATTTATATTATATTATTAAATATATATTTTATGTTTTATTATAATTAACTAAAAATATTACATTTTATTATTTATTGAAAGAAAGGCAAATTGATCAATAAAAAATTCTGGCTAAACTGGAGAGGATGTTCACCCATGAAATACATGCTCCATCACCAATCATTCCTCCATCAACCCTGGACCATTTGCGGTGTCATCCATCTCAATAAACTCCTTCGTTTTGCGAACAAATCACGTGCTTCTGAACGTTGAGTGTTCAAGTTCAAAAAATATTTGATCTCGATTTGGTCATCAATGTATTTATCATCAGTTTATTTATTACTAATTCAATAAAATAACAAGTAAATACAAATTCAGGCCCACAATTCACGAATGAAAATAACCAACTGAAGACTGAAGTTATGACCAGAAAGGAACGTCCTCAGGGAGAATTCCCGCTGACGGACGTCCAAAAGGAAGCACGAACTTAATGGATGAAGTAAGTTTTAGTGTGGGGATTGAACTCAAATGTTATTTATGTTGTAAGTTATTGTAAATTATTATGACATTGCACAATCAAATCATAATTATTACTGTCAGCGAAAAACCGTTCTAATGTCCTGCTGCTTTACAAACTCTTCCTTATGCCTTAGACCTGTCCTATGTCGATGATGGAGCATTCGTCATTACATAAAATTCAAAGAGATTTCTATTTTCCAGGATGAAGAATAAAGGATCCAGAATCCGGAATGGAAGGATGAATGCATCTCCATGATGTCAGTACTCGTCAGCTGTTTGCACAGTGATTCCATTTCAATTCGTTTGTCACGCGTCACGCTTCGAGACCAACTCGAGGACAAATTGGGTGCATTACGAAGTGAATGAAGGATGAATGAATGAATGAGTGACACCATTGCGAAATGAATGAAGGATGAATGAACGAATGAATGAATGAATGAATGAGTGACACCATTATGAGGCTATGACCGGAACTTTTTGGTGACGAACTGTTGCTGCTGTTGTTGTTATTGTTGTTGTTATTATTATTATTATTATTATTATTATTATTATTATTATTATTATTGTTGTTGTTGTTGTTGTTGTTGTTGTTGTTGTTGTTGGTGGTGGTGGTGGTGGTGGTGGTGGTGGTGTGGTGGTGGTGGTCTCCGAGGTGCAGATGTTGTCTTCAAAAGTTTACAAGTAATTCGTTAATCTGTCATTTAGCATGTAAATTTGCACGAAATTCGACCACCGACAGCGATCCCCGGGCATGGAAAAGGAAAAGCCGATGTGAAGTCCCCCGGAGAAATCTTAGAAAAAATGCGAGAAATTTTGTTGATAGAGTTGTGTTTTCATAAAATTTAAATTGTAATTATTTCGAATTAAAGCCCTAAAAACAAATATATTATAATTAATTTTAAAATATTTTAATATAATATATTAAAATTAATTTTAATATATTTTATCATATTACAAATGTAATTTCATTAAATGTGATATATTCCATATAACTGGTATTTAAACAATCCAAGTAACATGTCATTGTTAGGAAAATCAAATCGAACTTCAGAAAACAATTTCATTCTAAGTGAGGATAAAAAAATTACTCCATCACTGAACGGAACTCGGTGAGCTTTTAAAAGCATTTGCTTTAAAGTCATAAATTATTCATAATTGTAAACACTTAAAAATAATTCTAATGAAAAAATTATTTATAAATAACTACGATTAATTATAAATAATTACGATTAATTATAAATAATTAATGGAAAATTGTTCGAACGGCATTCGTCGCAAAAACCACTTCCATCGAACATTTGAGCTCCGTTCATTGCGACTTGTTTCTTCAGCCAGGATGGAGACTTGTTCGTGCAATTTATTCAAGAACTTGATTTATTTTTGTGACTTTGTTTTCTCAGGAATAATTTCTCAATTACAATAAATTCCAGTAATTTTCAGACTTGCTCCATTTATCTTGTTTTTTATTACTTATTATTTCATTATTTCACAATTATTTTAATACATTTTATTTATCTCATACATTGTATGATCATTGAGATCACCTCACACATGAAAAACGTAATTTGACTTTTGCAAATCTCCAGCAGGATCACTGGAATCATTGAAACTTTCCAGCAAAAATCCGATAAAAAGTCCTCTTAAAATCAGCAGAAGATTTTTAAGAAAATCATTATCTAGTTTCTCTTTTTTATTAAATTTTAATGAACTCCTCCAAATCCAGGAAGAAATTCCTCTCTTAAAAAAAAAAAATCCAACGAGAAATTGAGTCCACGAAAATACAAAAATTCAGGAGTAGAAAGATTCGCGCGTGCATAAAGAAACGCAAGACTAAATAATACATTTAGAGAATCATTTGGACATGCATTCATGGCTACATTCAGAGATACGTGCAGACAAACACACTCACTTGCCGATAAATTTCTTTAGAACGCAGAGGAAAGGGCAATGTGACGAGAATGCATAGATCTTCTTGATGCATGGATGCACTGATGCATTGATTTCATATCTTTTCGAAGCACGGATGCGCTGATGCATGATATCTTTTAGATGCATTGACTCATTGATTTCATAACTTTCAGATGCATTGATTCTTTGATTTCATATCTTCTGGATGCATGGATGCATTGATTTCAGATTTGCAAGGGTCGACAGAATCACGTTCCATGTCAAAACAAATGTTTTCAACTGCAAACAAATTCTCATCGCACCAACAACATTAAAGATTACATCATCATCATCGTCATCATCGTCATCATCGTCATCATCGTCATCATCATCATCATCGTCATCATCGTCATCATCATCTTATGGAGTCCAATAAACTTTAGAGATCGACCAATGACAATTGGTCTTCGCAGATAACATCGAGAAAGCTTAAGCTCGATTGGTCGGATTAGGCCGGCCAATCAGAGCGTGGCGTAAATTCTTCATTGAGAAATTTCTCTTTTTCTCTTTTTTTCCTCGTCTGCCTGGTCTCATGTGCGCTTCTTTTTGTTGTTTTATCGTTGTGTGGCTGTGTGGTTGCCTGTCCTGCTGTCTTGTCAACA
>MPNW01000985.1:18217-30375 GCA_011800805.1 Hirudo medicinalis
TGATGATGATGATGATGATGATGATGATGATGATGATGATGATGATGATGATGATGATGATGATGATGATGATGATGATGATGATGATGATGATGATGGTGATGATGATGATGATGATGATGATGATAATGATGATGATGATGATAATGATGATGATAATGATAATGATGGATGCATCTTTGAGAGTTTAAAATGTCACGTGGAAAGTAATTAATCAACACCTTCGTGAATGTTTCAGGATATTTATTCGTGAAATCCATCCGCATCTTAAATATAAAAAATACGTACTTAAATGAATATATTTAAACGAAAACAATGAAATAAAAAAAAAAATAATAATAATAATAATAATAACGTGATTCATATTATTTATTATTTTTCAAAGACAATAATTAAATGCTAATACGATTAGACTTATTTCATAAGCTAATTTTGCTCTACGTGTATATTTCATGAATTCATCAGTCCAAGAAAAAATGGATGGATGGATGGATGGATGGATGGATGGATGGATTGATGGATGGATGATGCTAATGAATTTGTTTGTGAAAGAGCTTGGATGAAATATTGAACGTCGTGAGGTTGAAAATGTGACTGGCATGCAGCAACTCTTAGGAATTTTTATCAGCTGGGAACTGTTGCTGAATAAAAGAATCATTTTCTTTTTTTCTTCATTCTTCCGTTTTTTAATTTTATTTTAAAATGTTTTTCTTTAAATTCAAATTAAATGAAATTATTGAAAAAAAAATGTAAACAAAAATTGAGAATTTAATTCCCGAAATGATGAGTGCAGAATGGATCGGTTGATGATATCGTAACGGACTCAACTCAGCAGCCCAATGCATCACCATAGCAACCGATGCAAGATGGAGGAGGAGTACTTTTGAGCCAGTTGATGGAATTGAAAAGTAAGTTTTAAATGTTTTAAATGAAGCTTAAAGGACGCTTCTATCCATCCATCCATCCTTCCATCCATCCATCCATCCATCAATCAATCAATCAATTCATCCATTCTTCTATCCATTTATTTACCAATTCATTCATACGTTCATTCAACCATCCACTCATTAATTCATCCATCCGTCCGTCCGTTCTTCAATCAATCCATTAATTCACTTTCACATTAATTCAACCTCCCATCTATCCATTCCTGCATGCCTACATGGGTGGCTGGTAATGAATTGCCATGCGCCACGAATGCACCGGAAGAGCATTGGAGGAAGTTTTATTTCCACGATCTTCTAAGAACTCATTCCTCCTTTCATTCACGAAGAAGAATGTTCTAAGTTTATTTATCTTCAAAAATATGGAAAATATCTTCAACAAGTGAATTGAAACGAATTTCAGATAGTCGATAATATTATTATTATTATTATTGTTATTATTATTATTAATATTATTATTGTTGTCGTTTATTATTGTTTTTATTATTATTAATATTATTATTATTATTATTATTATTATTATTATTATTAAAAGTAGAACAATTACATGACGTTCTAATGGAGGCAGCAACAGTTTCAATCTCTGATGTCATCGAGAAATTATAATATGCAAATGAGATATAAATATTAGGGCTCGCAGATTAATCTGCGTTAACGCGCCAATTTGTTGGCGCAGTTAAAATAATTAACGCGACGATTAACTCGTTAAATGTATATCCATTTTGAAAAAATTATTTTAATATTTTCTATAATATTCTAAACTATTGTGTTTTATAACTCATTGGCTTCCTGCTTCCCATATTATTACTGAGTACAAAGAGCGTAGTGTATTGCGCTTATAAACATGCGATGACCACAAGTAGCTTAGGATTTTGGAGCCTTCTGCAGATAATGCTTGCTGGAACGTTTCCAGAATCGGGGACTGTGTGAGTGACCATCGGAAGAGGTTTGAGGTTCAGAGTTCGATTCCCACCATGGCTCTGGGACAGAGAAGGACGAGCAAAAATATCAGCAATTCTTTCTGATCCAACTCGGGTGGACCTTCTGTTGGGGATAATGCAGGGTACTGCATAAGAGTTGCCATTGGCCCGCCCCGATATTCCCCAAAGGCTTAATAAGTTTTAGCAGTTAGCAAGGCCCTAGTGAAACTCCTCTCCCGGACGTAAGATAAGGTGTGCGGAAGAAATCCAATCAAGCTTGTGGGACCTAGGTGGTGGATTTCCTTGGCACCTGTCGAAGTCAAGGATGGGTTCCTGTGATGTTTCAGCAGCCGAGAAAAGCTTTAGCACATTATAGAGCAGAACCAGAAATTGACAAAGCTTTGTGTCCATTGGAATGGTGGCGGAAATATGCGCCATCGCCTGGCTTTGATGTCAAGCTGGTCTTCAAGCTAGCTTCTCCAGCTACGACTGTGCCATGTGAATGTTTATTTTCCTTTCTGGAATGTTGTGAATAGCAACCCTGCTTCTTTGTCTCCAAAGAAAATCCAAAGAGACTCGTTTGGAGCAACTGGCTAAACGTGAATTAATGAACCACAAAAACTATTTGTAAACTCTTAATGTCGGCATTGTTTCGTGAATAAAAATAAAATATGTTGGGAAATTAATTGAAAAATAAGAAGGTGCGATTAATTGTGCGTTAATGTGAGATTAAAAAGTTTATCTTGCGATTAATCGATATTAAAAAAATTCATCAACCGGCAGCCCTAATAAATATTCATTTGCATGAAAGCATTATCATAATCGTTGTTTGAGGAACAGATTAACACAGAATGGAAAAGTCAACAAAACAGATTTAACTTTCGATTTAAGATGGTGGATGATGATGTTGATCATGATCATGATCGTGATGATGACGATGACGACGACGACGACGACGATGATGATGATGATGATGATGATGATGATGAATTGCGTAACGCATATACCACCGCCTGAGCAACAACAGTAATAACAATAATAATAATAATAATAATATACTTTTAACATAATTAAACATAATATTAACATGATGTTATAATAAAAAAATTAATGATAATAACAACAATAATAACAATAACAACAATACTAATAGTAATTTATAAATATTATTAATAGACGAAGATTTAGTTATTTTATTTCCTCGGGCCTGAAAGGACTTTGAGACTTGGGAATACTTTTCGATGTACGTCACAATAACCTGTTGATTCATTGCCAATGTAAACATCGGAGACGACGAGGACGGCGACGACGATGACGACGACGATGGAGGCCACGATGAGGAAGATGAGGAAGAAGAGGAAGAAGATGAGGGAAAGTTGATGAGATTGACGAGGATTGAAATTCACGGATGACACTTTTTTCATGAAAAAATTCTTTGAATTTTTGAGTAAACTTTGAATTCATAATTACCTGACATGTGATGCAAGGAAGGGATTGTTGCTTATTGTCGTTGCTGTTGTTATAACTATTTTTTATTTATTTTTTATTATTAAAAATAAAAATAACTCATAAATTTCTTCGCGAGAGGAAATATTTTTTGTAAGCTTGATGTTCTGCTGCAAAATTGCGGCGTTGGACGCATAAAAAATTATGGGAATGCATCATTTTAGACATGAATTCCAATATAATGTAGGCATTGTAAGGTTTGAACGAATGCATGAGTCGCTGTTGTTGTTGTTGTTGTTGTTGTTGTTGTTGTTGTTGATGTTGGTGTTGTTGCTGAGGCTGTTGCTTCTGATGTTGATGTTGTTGCCATTGCAGTTGTTGTAAGCAATAAAACTAATGGCAATAAATAATTTATCTTGCTTTCAATTTTTCACAAAATATGAAAAGTTCCTCTGAAGTAGTTGAAGTAGTTCATCTGAACTTGAGTGCAACTGGATCTTTCCAAAGATTCAAAAATGAAAAAAAAAGAATTAAAATAACATAAAATAAAGATATTTTCCCAAATAACATTCCATCCTCCGGAAGAACTTCATTTTCCAGTTGGTGACGTCAGAGGAGAATCACCATGGCAACCTGGCCTCTTCCTCTGAGGCGTCCTTCAACTTTTTTTCTTTGCAAGTCCTCCTCAGTCAACTTTGAGCAACGAGCTGTCAATGGATGCACCATGACATGCGAGCTGATTTGGAATCCTTTGTTATCACATGTCGGTTCTTATCAGACTAATGATGATGATTATGGATTATAATTGACTAAATCATTCGTAATTCGTAATTATTAACTAATAATAACAATAATAATATTAATAATAACAATAATAACAATAATAATAATAATAATAATAATGAACGAAGTAAATAAATAATTATTGATTATCAATGAAGAAAAGATTATCAACATCATCAGCATCGGCAGCATCATCATCGTCGTCGTCGTCGTCGTCATTAATAATATCGTAAGCACGATACACTAACACGTAAACTTAATGTTACAGAAACCTGCAAACAACCCAGACAGGTGTAACAACGATGGCGGCTTCCTCAAAATTCAGGTGCTAATCGTCAATATAGGTGTCGGAGGAAGTTCTTTTTAAACTCGCGGCAAACATCCAAGCGTGATTCCAGTGATAATCATGTCCCAAAAAGGAAAGTTGCTGACGCTGAACAAATGTGCTTAAATGTCGCTAATTTGATGATTACACATTTACAAACATAATTATGATGATTACACATTTACAAACATAATTATGATGATTACACATTTACAAGCATAATTATGATGATTACACATTTACAAACATAATTATGATGATTACACATTCACAAACATAATTATGATGATTACACATTCACAAACATAATTATGATGATTACACATTTACAAACATAATTATGATGATTACACATTTACAAACATAATTATGATGATTACACATTCACAAACATAATTATGATGATTACACATTTACAAACATAATTATGATGATTACACATTTACAAATAAGTTAATAATATCTATTTATACACTATCTCAGTATGTCTCGGTATCTGTACGTAGCACCAACGAATATTTCTGCTTGTGTTTCTGTACGTCTGAGTATGTGTGAATGTACTTATGTACACGACTGCGTACAAAATGTCTTTCTTTCATGTCTGGAAGGAAAAGTCCAGTCGAGCTCCGTATCGCCATTACGTTATCGTCTGCGAAATGCCTTTAAAATGGCGCCTCTTCGGACAGGAGATCTCCTCTTAAGCATTAAAGGTTGCAACTCTTGATTTTTACTGGAAAAAGTTTACAACGGTGAAAGATGGGCTTTGGAATTACCTCGGAGTGGTCTCAAGTGGAGACGCATGGCTTAAGCTCAAATGTTCATCATCGTCGCCGTCATCATCATCATCATCATCATCATCGTCGTCGTCGTCGTCGTAGTCGTCGTCGTCGTCGTCGTCGTCATCGTCGTCGTCGTCATCGTCATCGTCGTCGTCGTCGTCATCATCATCGTCGTTGTCGTCATCATCATCATCAATAGGCATCCACGTGACGGAATCCTCTCCCTAATCCCATTTGAGATTGTTTAAAATTAATGACATGCATGTCTCCCAGTGACGTACGTCATCGGTGACGTCAGTACGCAGTTGGACGAGTGAACTGGTCTCCTCATCGTTGAGAGCAAATCCATGCCTAATGGAGGTCATCAGCCACTCCAACTCCTGGAAACTCCTGGAGAATGTTTTTCCATTTCAGGTTCAGGAGAATTAAAGCAGATGCAAGTTCATGAAATGTGTGTTCATTTGGTGATAATATATTTCTAGTGTTTTTATGAATGTGTCATGGGTGGGAATAATAATAATAATAATAATTATTATTATTATATAATAATAATTTCTAGTGTTTTTATGAATGTGTCATGGGTGGGAATAATAATAATAATTATAATAATTATATTAATTATAATATTATATTATTAATTATATATTATTAATATAATTATTAATTATTATTATTAATAATTATTATTATTATTATTATTATATAATTTATATTTATATAATAATAATATATTATTATATATATTATTTATATTAATTAATTAAAAATAATATTGCATTATATTATTTATAATATGCACCCTTCAGTTTTGTGTCTTTTCACAACATCATGCACATTCATGACAGTATTAATTGCTGAAAATATTATTTCACAATAGGAATAAAAGACAAGTAATAATAATAATAATATATTAATATTATGATGGCGATTAAAGGTTACTATCATTATCATTGTTGTTGTTGTTGTTGTTTGTTGTTGTTGCTGCTGTTGTTGTTGTTGTTGCTGATATGACGCTAGCACACACACACACACACACACACACACACACACACACACACACACACGAGAGAGAGAAGTCAGAAATTATCATCTGCAGTTTCCCGAGACCCTCTCAACCCCGGGGATCCATCATGCGCCTCACATCGGCAGACAATTGATCTGTCACAGAAAGAGGACACATGGCCAATTATTTCCTCTCCTCAGCAGCCCATTTTCATGTTTCCTCTTCCTTTTGTTTTCTGTCACTTGGAAGTTTCTCTAATCATCTCTGACGATCCGATGTCTTCTGCCAATCATCAGTCAGTCTGTTGCTGCAGTTGTTGTTGTTGTTGTTGTTGTTGTTGTTGTTGTAGCTGCGGCATGTCAATTGTTAATTGTTAAACGATTTGTTTGCATGTTTTATTTAAATTGTTTATTATTTAGTTTTATTAACAAGGAAACTACGAATATTTACTTTATTATTTTATTCATATTTTTCAATTTTTTCCCCCCTGGAAAAAGGTGAGCAAATACTTCCAATAACTTGGGCAACCTTCGCTTATTGCAATTTCTGCGATCCTCAGCTATCAGACGAGGCAGTGTGTATTAACAGTCAACATTTCTGGACTTTTTCATCCACATTTCGACCGAATTTTCCACCTTTATGAAGACAAATTGAGGAAGAAAAGTGAAGAGAAATTTGTTCATCGCTTGAAATTAGATTCGCTGTTCCTCCACGACCAGAGAATATTTCCACCGACACAGCGCTGTGTTTTCAATTCAATTTGACGCCTTCGTCTCAGCTGAGTCCACGGTTGGGCTTTTCAGTCTTCTCTAGAAGTTTGCATGATTTGATAAATATTACTGATATTCACGGTTGTAACTTTACCGTAATAATAAAAAATAAAAAATAATAATAATAATAATAATAATAATATATCTATAATTAAAATGCAATAATTATATTTATAAATTATGTACCTAGTCATAATTCGTCATCGCTACCTTTTTCGGATGCTCCTCTGACGCTATGAAAGTGGCGCATTATAAATTAACTATTATTATTATTATTATCATAATTTCTTTGGCGCGAGTTTGCGTCAAGACGTCTGCCTCCTTAAGTAAGTAATAAGCAAACATATTATTCAGTGTATAAATACGCCAACTGCTGAGCGATTGTTTGACCTCACAAACACAAAAAGACAAAATAATTTCCAGATGACCATCCTGGAGGCGAGGGTTGCTATGGTGACGGTAATGGAAAAAAGGAAAATGAAATAATGACGACGGTGACGATGACGATGATGATGATGATGATGATGATGGTGGTGGTGGTGTGATGATGATGATGATGATGATGATGATGATGATGATGATGATGATGATGATGATGATGATGATGATGATGATGATGATGATGATGATGANGTGGCATGTAAGACGAGCTGGAAAGTGACGCTGATGACTTTGGTGACGATGATGATGAATATGATGACGGTCACGATGAAGATGATGATGATGATGATGGTGACGATGATGATGATGATGATGAAGACGATGACGGCTATGAATCACAACTTGTGATGATGATAGTGACGATAATGATAGTGACGATGATTACGGTGATAATGACGATGTTGATTGCAGTGGCGGTGTTGGTAACGATCGGAGCGACAAATGACCAGCAAACGTAGGAATCGGGCTGGAAATAACTGCCGCCATTTTGTTTTATGGCTGCAAATGGAATGAGAGCTTTTTGGAGGGCGATAAAAACTTATTAAATGACAAGGACGTATGTGTGAATTTAATTCATCATTTATTTATATTTATTTATTATTTATTTATAATTATATATTATTTATTTATTATTTATCATTTATTTATATTTATTTATTATTTATTTATTCATTTTCATTTATTTTCTTGAAAGTTAAAAATAGCATGGCTGACCTAGAAATGGCAGACAGAATGACATGTGCAAATGTCACGTCGCTACTGTTCTACGATTACGAGGAATTCTTGGGACAGACAGACGCACGTATTTTCTGTTTTAAATTAATTGCTATAACTTATTATAAATAGATTATTAATTATTGATGACTCGTCACGAGACTATTTAAACGTCTTCCACAAAAACACGTCAGTCGATACTCATCGCCATTAACCACGTTGGACGTCAGAGTGACGTCGATGTGACATGATGTCATCGCACGAGTTTTCCCGATAATAAAACATAAATAACGAAATAAAAATGAAAAGTGAAAACAACAAAAAATAAAACTGTTGAGACAGCGTGAGAAGATGAATGACGTGACTCATGTCGGAGTAATGGATCCTATCTCTCCGTAACTCCAACGCCTCCGCACTCCGCCGTAAAGATCGGCTCTGGAAGCGGACGACGATTCGCAACCTGACGACGTGTAAACCTGACTTTGATGGCAGCATTCGTCTGTGATAATCTCATCGAATCTGAGATTTTTGACTTTTGGAATTGTTGAATGATGCTTCACAATTCCAAACCATTTCTTCCGCCTCCTACGAAATCCTGCTCGCTGGCAGTTTCACCTCCGTTGTCTCAGAGGAGTAGAGGATGGTCTGAGCTGATGTGAGGCACTTTTGAAATGCCACTCTGATCCTCTGAGTTTAAATCGTTTTATGGGGCTTTAAAATGGTAATTCCACTTTTTAGGCGAATTTTTTAATATATTCCATTGATAGTTTGAATTTATTTATTTTTTATGTAAATTAGCAATATTAATAATAATAATAGTAATAATAATAATAACAACTTTAATAAAAAATAATAAATCTAATTTAACGTTGCAAAAAGTTGTTTTTTTCCCAAACATTATTCGCCTCTGGTTGTCGACCAAACGAAACCCGGGAAATTCGTCGTCAAATCAGAGAAGATGAAACATTCCAACATCAATCCTGCATCAGATTTCCATCTCACCATTAATACCCTCCTATCACCCACCACCATCATCATCATCACCATCATCATCATCACCGCCATCTTCATCGTCGTCGCCGTCGTCGTCATCATCATCGTCATCACCATCATCGTCATCATCAACGTCATCATCATCATCATCATCATCATCATCATCATCATCATCATCATCATCATCATCACCATCATCATTATCATCGTCTAAGCCCCTCCCCTCCCCATGGCATAATCCCCGTCCACTGCCACCACCCCCACCCCCCACCCCCAATTAAGAGGGTTTTTAGAGAAATTCTTCAAGTCGGTCGAACTGAGCTTTTGAGATGAAATGCATCAGGAAGAGGAGGAAGGAGGGTAATTGAAAGAAACCGATCGCCAGATGGTGCGCGTGACGTCATCCGCCATGACGTCATGGCGTGATTTCCCTTCAATGCGAGACCTTGTAATTGTAGGCTATTTTTGGCCCCGTCAATGTCAACAAGTTGGAACTTTGACCTTTTGATGACGTTCTTTTTTTTTAATTCTTGCGCTTTCTGTCTGGATGATTAATTTGTATTTTGTGGAGCAATTTGTTCTTAAAATAAATTCATTGACCGATGAAAACATTTATTTGAATATCAAATATTTATTCAGACAAACATCTGCGTCAATCTCTGTTGAGACTGATTTGATACGTCTTTGTTGCTTGATTCATGTGTCCTTTTCTTGAACACATTGTACACAGAAGTTGAAAAAATTCCAATAATACTCATAATAATACTACTACTACTACTACTAATAATAATAATAATATTAATAATATTAATAATAATAATATTAATAATAATAATAATAAATTATTTTTTGTCAACACAATTTCAAGACAATAGGCACTAAATTGCACTTAGTCATTTGGTCATTGGACATTTTGTGTGAGGATTTATTAGGGACATCGTGGGAACCTGGTTATTCTCAGTGGAAAATTGTTCCATTTCCTTCCAACCATCTCCACTGAAAGGTGTCGAAGAGCGCAAAACTGACGCAATAAATAATCTCACAAACTGACTTCTCTTGGTTTCTGCCCCTCTCCTGGGCGGCACAAAGTCAGTACCATCCTTTTCTCTCTCTTTTTAATTTATTTTATTATAAATAGTTCATTTTCCAACAAATCTTCAATCAATCTCACTCTAGGCGAGTTATGAAAAAGACTCAAAATACGTTTGTCTGTGGAAAGAAATAAATAGGACAGAAGAGGGGGATGGACCCAATTTGAAATAAACTAGAAACTGACAGACGTCAGAAAACGAAATTTTCCCTTGTCAAGTAAATTTACTTCCCAGAATCAAGCTTGTCATCTCTTTAAATTCATTAATTTCATCTCAAAGGCATTTGACTGGCAGCAGCAGTTCCTTTAAAGCCTTGAGGCATGCCGAAGAATTTGCTCTGACCGTCCTGATCATAATTTTCTCATTTGCTTAGAGGTTCTGCTGCCACTTTTTAGGGGAGTTCTTCAGTTTTGGGAGTTCGCTTTAAAATAGTGTGCAGATGTAAATCAATTTATTTTTTTTTTGTTCTTTTGTCTCGCGATGGTCACGTGACGTCACTGAGACTTCCGGTGCCAAGGAGAGCACTTTGGTGAATTAATTTGTGTCTCCGGATGCATTTTGATTGATGAATTTTCCTCCGGAAATTTTCTGTCATGTTTTTTTTGTGTGGAAAAATGAAGCAATCCTTCAACAGGTTCTTGGGAGACTTCCAGTTCTCAAAGTTACAAAACTGCGCCTGGAAAGACGTGGAAATTACTTCTTTTTTCAAAGCAACAAATTATTTTGGAAAAGTCCTCACTGAAGATCTTTTATGTCCACGAAAATGAGGAAATTAGAGCTGGATTGTTCCATTCTGGGGCCACTTTCCAAGGCCCAATCTCAGCTTGTGAAAATTCATTCCATGCCTTAAAAGTTTTTTATTGCTTTTTTCTTGTTTTGTTTTCGTTCTTTCGGTCACTTAATGTCTCCAAAGTCTGCCTTCAAATAATTATTTTTAAATTTATTCTTTCATTCATTCATTCATTCATTCTTTCATTCATTCATTAACTCGTTCGTCCATCCATCTATCCGTTCGACCTTCCATTCATCCATCTACATCTTTCATTTGTGCACAAAATTCAAGTGCAAAGTTTCTCAAGAAAATGAATTTTTTTTCGGAGTGAGGAATGAAATATTCAGACGTAGATGTAACATTGAAAACATAAAGTATTGTTACCATAACCTCCGTCAACATCAATATCATTATCATTGCCCTTATCGTAATCATTCCTATCATCATCATTATTATTGTCATAATTATCAGTAGTATTAATGAATAAATAATGGTTACCAAAACCACCCCCCCACAGGAACCCTCGAAACACACCCTCCTCAGGTGTCCCTGTTCCTCGATACTTTCTGGAAAGTAGTTGAAGCAAAATACCACGAATCACGAACAGTGGCGGACAACCACGACGAGGACGTAAAAACAAAAAGAAAAACAAAACAAAAACTATCAAAGTAAGATCGCCTGTGCATCTTCCATGGTCGACGTTGAATTACTGTCAGAGAGTTGTACAGTATGGCGGGCCGAGTTAATGAACGAGAACAAATCAATGGTGAATCCATTCGGTCGGAGCGGCCAAATACTCTCCCGTAGATTGGAAGCTTGTTCTCCAAGTGTGCACGGACAGACGTCGTTGAGTGAATCAATGCAGTGAACCGGGCGTGAAAATGCACATCAATTCACTCGCAGTATCCTCAGCTTGCTCGGAGAAAGCACGGTTGATTCAACCGGGTTGAGAAGGAAGCTTATCCAGAGAAAATTCCATAATCTTACTCTGAAATCTAAGTGCTAGAAGTGTCCTTAAGAATTTTAAGAAGCTGATGATGACGACGCTACGATGATGATGATGATGATGATGATGATGATGATGATGATGATGATGATGATGATGATGATGATGATGATGATGATGATGATGATGATGATGATGATGATGATATGATGATGATGATATGATGATGAT
>MPNW01000985.1:30543-46462 GCA_011800805.1 Hirudo medicinalis
ATGATGATGATGATGATGATGATGATGATGATGATGATGATGATGATGATGATGATGATGATGATGATGATGATGATGATGATGATGATGATGATGATGATGATGATGACGATGATGATGATGATGAAAGGCAGGAGAATGAAAAAAGCCACAGATTTCGGAAAGAATGAGAGGTGACAGAATAAATTAAGTTTCATCAATCACCGGTTTCGTAGGGAGCTGATTCAAATCAGGAAGGACAGACGAAGAATACGAAGCACGATTCTTGACACGCCTGCTTTTATGCGCTCCTATAATTGCAACGAGAGAATCCAAAAGACCCCCTCCCTATCCCATCCCACTCCATCCTACTCCACCTTACTCCACCCTACCCACCCTTCTCCACCACACCCCTAATTGGGGGACCTCGGGGCTTGGCTTATTTTTCGAGTGGAGAAAATGGACAAACCGCCACTCCGGTCGGTCAGTGGGGAGTCTGAAATCAAGCAGTGGCTTCGTGAGGAAATCCCGCTCAGATTGCTGGACATTAGGATCCCGAGGACTTAGTGGGGATGGCCGTGATGGCCATTCCACTCCGGGAAGAGGAGATAAACAATGGTCTGACCCTGACGAGTTAGCCCCGACAATCCTCTTTAAAGAAAATGTATAGGTCGTTCTACGGTGATTTCCATTTATTATGGAAAAAATAACCCGACGTTTATTAGCGGATGCTGGAGTAACTCTCGATCGAAGATGAGGACCTCAGCAGCTTTATATACAATCGAGTGACGCTGCAGGATTTGTCAGAGATCAGGAGGCAGTAAAAAAACATAAACATACGATGATGGCTAGTATGATGACGAAGATTATGGCGAAGATGATGGCGAAGATGATGGCGTAGATAATGACGTAGATGATGGCTAAGATGATGGCTAAGATGATGAAGACGAAGACGACGAAAGTCATGGAAACCTAATGAAATGCGCAGTCAAACTGTCCGAGACACCGGCGTCCAATTCCATAACGAGATGAGAACCGCGGACTGTTGTGATGAAAAATAGTCCCAATGTAATCTCCAATGTAACCTACGATGGTGACATCAATCAAAATTATGAAACCCTGGATGAGCCTTTCTTTCTTTCATGCAATTTTGCAAACGAATCTTGGACTTTTCCTGCATGGCAGGTGTCAAGAAATTCATTAGAGCGGAAATATTTCTTCTTAAAAAAAGCTCTTAATTTGGCTTCACGAGGAGAACATTTTCAGAGAAAACCTTTAAAATATCAAAAATGATGAATTCACGAAAGTGGAAATGCTGCATTATTTATAATATTATTTATTCATAATTTATTAATAATATTACGTCAAATATGATCGCATTTAATGAAATAATTTGAACCTCTTGATTTCCCATTATTTATTACTTAACCAAATTATTTCGGGGACATTCTAATGCTGCACAGGTACCCATGTGCCATTTGCTTATACTTATTCTGAGGCACCCTCCATAACTCTTCCTGTGTCCTCATTCAATTGCAACCCCCAGAATAATTTGCAATAGACCCGGGGTCATCAAATTTCACCCCTATACCCAATTTCCTGGAAGTGCGGAGCAGACGACATTAGTTCAACGCGGGTTATAATTCATATCTTCCATAAACCATCATTACATTTATTTCTCTACGGTCCAGTTCAACGTACAGACGTTAGACTAGTGCCAAATCTAATCCCAGATTGATGCTTAAAAGACTTATTTCTTGGCCTTTAGTGAAAACAAATTGTCCACAACTTCACAGACACAAATCCATGGAAAAGAAGGAACTTGAAGAACTTGGCGGAAGTTACGCAGAGCAGCTCAAGGTGATTGAGCTAATAAAGCTAATGGTGCCAAGAATATGAGTTGGCGTGCCAGGGTTAGCCATTCGTTTGTCCACCGAGTTGATGGCTGGGATATTGTCTTCTACTTTTAATAGCTTCAGGAAAACCTCAAGAAATTGCCAATTTTCGTCAAAACATAACACGAATCGAACGAAAATGTTCGCCACGAGTTTTTAAGGGAATGTTTTAACAAACAAATTAGTTTCAATTAATCGGGACTTTTCCCACTGCGAAATTGTGGAGTTTGTTTGTAAAAACATTCATCTTATGGTAACGAATAAACACAAAATGAAGTGAATAAAATTAACTGAAATAAAAAAAATTCTCTGAAAATGAAAACCAGCCTAAAATATTTTCTAGGCAAATGGAATCAGGGAAGCAAGCGAAAGAATTAATTTTGACATTGTGAGCGTAAAAACCCCAGTGGCCTTCAAACGTTCACTGTTTCTCCACTAAAAAAGGAAAAGACCATACAAAAAGTTTAACTGCAGACATATTTTTCCTAAATTAGGATCAGCTTCATCCAGCGGTGGCACAATTACTTGCCAATGACAAATCCCGTGCTGATTTACCATCTCCAGCTGTAGCTCGTGTTGATTTGTTCCCCAACAAATCAACATTTTCCATTTCCAGGCTCGGAATTTTTATGATGAAAGAACTTGCCAGAGGCTGAATAAGGAAATGTCTTCGCGGAGATTCTGATGCGAGTCTCTGCCGTTGGATCCTGTAATTTCTCGCTCGGCGATGAGGTCTCTTTGACTGGTAACAGGAATGTTCGTTGTTTTATCTGTCTCCTTGGACTTCCAATAACTTCCCGAGACCACCCTGAGATGGGAGCGAGGTCATGACGCGTGACATGGCAATCCCAAATTACTTTCCTCTCCAAGAAGATGATTGCGAAGATAATGACCACCGCCCGACCGACCTACCGACCGTCATGTTTCTGTGTGGTCCGATAGAGATGGAAACATCGGGATAATACATTGGTCCAATAATTTGCTAAGTCTGAAAATATGGAGAATCTGTCGAGCGTGTAATTAAAGGCCCTTGGTAGGTTCTTTATGAAGGATGCCCGACAACCGCCCACAAATAGGGCAGGAACGTGTGGAGTACCAAGGGAAATTTCTTGTTCTGTTTTGATGGCTTCCAAAATATCATCTTCGTTCGCGCAATATTTATGGGGATATATTTCTGGAGCTCGACATGTTGATTTGAGAGTTGCCATTTTATCGCTACCAGATGATAATTTTCTGGAGCCATCCATCTTCCTGGAAAATAGGTTTTTAAAGTGGAACGCTTAATTATTTTAAAAAAGAAATATAAGATTTTTACTCCTAAATATTTCTCAAAATCAGCAAGAATTCAAGAGAGATTGATTGCCTGATAGCGAGAGTCTGATTAAAATCTGCTACTTTGGAATCTACTTTTGAAGGATTTGTTGGCCGGACGACCTGTCATTCATTAAATTCCAAAATACTTTCTTTTTCATCTTTTATGGGCTAGTGATTTTATTCGCTACAATATTATATTTATTTAATGACTTATTATAGCAAAAAATAACTATGTTTGCGACACAACACGGCAAATTAATTCGTCAAATAGTCAGACGAACTACAACAGTTGCAGAAAAACATGATCACGAAGTGAAGGAAGCCAAGCAGGCCACTCATAAAATCCATGTCCTCGTCATCGTCACATGACAAATGACAGACCACTTCAAATTGATGGAGATGGAAAAGATGGAAAACTCAAGCACGTCGTCACCAGGTCCTTGGGAGTACTGAGAACCATGCGTTAAAAGTTGAATTAAAACCGACCCGATACCTGGGCAAGGGTCGCACCTGTCCGTAGAGTCTGTGCGCGATAGTTCTAATCATTCCATCTTGGAAGCACTAAAATGTTCATTTTGTTGGATGAAGCACCAGGCTGGAGTTTATAACGCGCATAAATTCGTGCCACTAAAACTAATCCGTACGAGGAAGACACAATGAACGGGGCTTGGAAAGGACTCAGCCCCGCGGCCCTTGCCATCCATCCTCCTTCATTTGCTCGGCTTTATGTCAGGTCAGGAGGAATCGCTAGATGTGCCAAAGAGGTGCATAAAAAACACGAGAATATTTCCTTATCGGGCCTAATTTACCATTAGCAGATAAGAGGGCCATCCAGGAGAAGGTACGGTCGAGGACGACTGGGGTACATTTTCATGAGTATAATTTAGGATCGTATTGGCCACTAAAATGTCCAGTATAGAAGTGGATTAATATTTCATTTTTAATCGAATCCAGGTCCACTGGAGAAGCTGGAAACTCGTCAATTCTCATGACGTAACCTTCATTCATCTTGCTCTAGATTTTAATCGCTTCCAAAAATAATGGGCGACGTGCTTCACGAGAGCGACCCGAGCAACACCGACGATTGCAGCTCGTGCGGTGCTGGAGAGATGCAATTCTTTGACTAACTTGACCTCAACAAGATGCTTGGAAAAGTGATTTTAAAATTTAAAAGTGATTTTAAAATTTAAAAGTGCATAATAATAATAATAATAATAATCATAATAAGCAAGTAATAATACCTCTGTTGTTGTTATTATTATTGTGAAATTCTTTAGAGAGGAGTATTGAATGCATAATGTTTGTTAGGAATGGATTCAAATGCTCCACTATGCATGAACATGACACCATGGGACTCATCATTTAACAGAATCGAACGCATCGAACGCCCAATGAAAACAATCAGCAACGTCTCCTTTTCCGTCTCCATGTCTTTTTCCAGGTCTCATCTCCTCTTCTCTTATCTCTCTCTATCTCTCACTATCTATCTCTCTCTCTCGAATTCCTGCTTTTCTCTCCTTTGAGTTCTCCCCTTTCGTGATCTTTGGCAATGTGTTTAAATTTAAATTGCTTTCGTTGGTTTTTCGTCGACTAGTGTCCTCTTAAAATATGATGAATGACTCTTGGTGGACAGTAAAAACAACATCTGAGATAAGTAACTACTTCCGTGGAGTGCATCAATTCACCCTCAATTAGTCAATGAATCGATTGAGTGAAAGATTTTTCGAGGTAATGACATAAACTGAGGGAAAACATGAAATCCGCATTTCAAGCACAAACAAAAAAGCGCAATGTCGTTGGATTAATCTTGTCTGATATTCGTCCTGAGCAAAAATAGTTTTTTTTTTAATTTTCAACTAAAATTTCTGATCAGAGGAGTAATTGATGTAATGGATTTCTTGGGGGTCCAGTGGAGAGGCACTCTTGAGATGAGAAAAGTTGTTTCGGAATTACGATGAGGAATAACTATTACAACTATCAAAGTTACGAATTCTTCTTAAAATATATTATTAATATATTTTTTTATTTATTATTATTATCATTATTGTAATTGTTGATGTCGATGTCGTGTTCCATTTATTTTGCATCCTGTTAAGACTGACGCTTCTCTCACAGGGAATGAATTATCACCTTGGAGATTTCAAGGAGTTGCTTTTCAGAATTTTATGGAATTCACTGCATTAATGTCTCGTCGTATTGAAACTAAACCCAGTTACTAAAATTAAACCATTTCAAAATTAACTTCTCTATCGATCTGAGAACATTTCAAATTAAAAATGTAATTACTCACAATAATAATAATAATAATAAATATTTTCCAAATTGGAAATATGTCGATCAATTTGGCAATTGGGAGCTAATTGACAGTTTCTATTTGTGGATCATCTTCGCTCCTCCTGATTTATGCCCGGAGAACCACCCAAGACCACTTTGGAGCCCCTAAATAACCTGATAAGGAGGCCAGCATTGGACGTTGATTTTTTCCAGTTAATTCCATTCTCTTCTCGCTTGGATGACGTGATTACAAAAAAAAAGAAATATAAACAAATACGAATAAACAAATATACAATTAAATAAATATTATACAAATAAACTACAAACAAACTATTTAAAAAAAAAATATAAACTACAGAAATACCAAATAGTTAAAAAACAATATTCACAGCCGAGCAGAACAAAACTCTGAATGAAAGACAGAATAAGTTTCCCGCGACTAAAAAAAAGCAGCAGCCGTCCATAAAATTAGCGTCTGCGTCTTCATTTATACACATGCGTCGTGAGACGAAAGTCAGCGCATGCGATGGATGAACGTTTGTTGGTATTCCTCCAGTTGAACATAATTTATGGCTAATCTGCTGCACGTAATGACTGGCCGCGCTCTGGAACGCTCGCGACTCTTGTCGCTTTCGTCCAAGCCCTGGAACCCTTTCGAGAGGAGTTGACGGTCCGGGATGAATTTTTCCATCTTTACTCCGGTGGCTGTGTGTCTCCTCCGTGCCTGGAAGTGTTTTGCAGCAGCCCGGGGAAGGGCAGGATGAATCTCACCTGCCGCGGGATTTCCGCTCAAAAAACATCTGCAAGGTGGAATGGAGGCGACCGGTTTTCTTTACATTCCGAGTTGAAGATTTTTGTATTTATTTTTATTTTTTATTTATTTATTGTTTTATTATTTATTTATTTTTTATTATTAACCAAAAGGGTCACGTGACACGTGAGAAACTTTTACATAATTTAATTAAGAAACACTTAAAAAGCCACCGCTTCTAACGAACCTCTGAGCCAATTTTATTGCGACAAACAAAACATTTCAAGGATCAGAGTTTGTCTGCTTGCTTTTATTTTTCTTTCTTTCGTTCGTCAGCCTTGCTAAATCTGAACTTCCAAGCAGGATAATAAATAATAATAATAATAATAATATAACATTAATAATAATAATAACAATAATAATATAACAATAATAATAATAATAATAATAACAATAATAATAATATAACAATAATAATAATAATAATAATAATTTGATCTCTCACATTTCCGAATTCAGCATTTGCTCGTCTCACTAAGATGTTTAAGATGTCATCCTTTCTTATCTTTTTTTTGGAAAGTCAATAAAAGTGTGGTCCACGAGAAATGAACTCACAAATCTGCCTTTCGGATCTGCTCGTTGCACATCTCGCAAGAATTGTTTTTTCAGACCACCTAATCTCATTAGCTGCTAACAATGCTGAACTTGGAACAAAATCTCACTTAAACGGTCGTCAAAGGATCATCATCATCATGAGTTGTGAGGCAGTGGATTTGTGATGCTGCCCGTTTGTCAATCTGAGATTGGCTGAGACTGTCAAGTAGAAGACATCAGACCAATTGGACACCAATTCCTTCAGTGGTTCTAAAGCCGCTACTACCGCTACCACTGCTACTACTGCTACTACTTCTACCACAACGCCGTCATAAAGTACGCCACAGGACCGACATGACGAGTTTTTGTTAAGATGCATAAAGCAACAAGAAATATTAACGTTGGGAAGCGATCTTTGCAGAACGATGAGAGCAGATATTCGAACAGAATTCCGAGAAACTTCTCGTTAGACACGCGACCACTACTTCAGAACTGTCTTCTTGGACGAGAAAAAGTAACCTCTACGTTGTTCTCTACGACTGGAGTCGGTCGCACTCATGACTGATGCTTGCTTGCGTTCTTTTTCCAAGGCATTGCTGAGAGTGAAATCGGGAAAGCGTCACTTTCGCTGGACTGATGACGGTGAGGTGCTTGTATTTCGGAGGGAAACCTGATGAGGACACGTCGTCGGAGATGATCGCGGATTATCGTCTGAATTAGGTCGAACAAGAACCAAGAGACGGGAGCTAAACTGGAATTTGGAATTTTGAAACGCTTCGCTCTGTTTTGAGTTTGGATTTGATTTTATTCGAATATTCAGATTTGATGAAACCTCATTTATTTGGGCATAATATCTCCGGTATAAAGTACTCGCCTAGATACAACGGTACTCAGTGCGTGTTTGGAAAGCAAACGTTTTTCCAAGAGATGGAGTACCGTGGAAGAAGAAGAAGAAGAAGAAGAAAAAAAAAAGAAAAAGAAGCGTCGACGGGCCATTATTCGGGATTGGAGTGGTAGTGTTTATTTGTAAATAAACAGAAAAAAAATTGTAATTTCAGATTTACGAAGGAAATGTTCAGTTGAATGAAAATGCTCGCAGTTGAATGAAACAAAATCTAAGAATCGGCTTAAAGAGCGAGTTCTAGATTTATTTTTGCGGGGGTCGTGCAACATTTATGCCTGATTTGTGGTGAATATTTCCAATGTGCTTTTTTACGACAATGAGGTGCATGAGAATGTTTGCGACAAAATGTTTCCGACGAAAGAACGGAAACTTCAGAAGTACATTTCACTCGAGTTTGTACTGACAAGAAATATCTCACCTCCAACTGTATACAGTACTGAGAACTTGTACTTATAATCGAGCGTTAACAAGTAACACCTTTAAAAATTATCTATTGTTACTGTTATTATGAGTAATAGTACTAGTACTGGTAGTATCAGTAGTGCCGGTGGTAGTCTGTGGAACAAGCTTGATGAGGAGACAATATATTCAGATTCAGTGGAACTATTTAAAATAGGACTATCGAAATTTGGATATTGAATTAAAAAGAATGCATTAGTCTACTTAAATCACTCTAAATCAATCATGTTATGTCGGTACTTGTAGTTGTACTTGCGTAGTGCTTGTAGAAGTACTTGTAGTAGTACATAGCTCGCAAAACGAACAAACCACAAAATCCCTCACCGCCCTTTCATTCATTCCTTATTTTATTTTTATGTTTGTTTTTGTTTTTTTTTTAGCAATAAAAGTTTTTCTTTGGCGTCCACAACGCCATTAAAGGTTTCAAAATTAACGAAGGAAAGTGTGACGAACCTCGTAAAGGAGCAAAAACGTTGAGGATCAGGCATTCCTCTTGTTGCTGAGCAACGTGGGAGCTGATGCGCTTGAAATGTTCCACTCTGTGACCCGGCATTCGAGAAGCCAGCTCGGCTTCTGAGGGCATCCTCTGGGGGCACACGGGCTTCGGGCTGATGGCGACTTTCACTCCGTCCCATTTCTCCAGGGAGCTCGTTGGGGGCATGAACCTGAGTTCCTTGTCGAGGACGGACGCGTATTGAAGACCGTAGTAGACCTCCACTTTGCGCACCTGGCGACCCCCCAGTGGCGGCAGGGTGACCAGGTTGCCTCGAATTTGACCCGATTGAGTTTCAACTAGGTTGTCGCTCACCCGCTTCATGAAGTGATGCTTTCCACCCGCTCGTGGAAAAATTGAGAGGAGAAAGAGCAGACAATTGATCGGTCGTACGTTCGAGAGAATGCCAATGTTTTCGAGACGTCGGCGTTGTTTCTTCAACTCCATTGTTTCGCTTTGTTTTGTTTTGTTTTGTTTTGTTTTGTTTTGTTTTGTTTTGTTTTGTTTTGTTTTGCTTTGCTTTGTTTTGTTTTGTCTTTCGATTCAGCGTGAGGTTTCGTTTCGTGTTGTAAAATGTTTTTGAAACGTAAATTTCTGTTCTTTCAGAAACATTTTCGCAACAATTTCCTGACGTTTAGAGGAGGAGGAGGCATTTCAAGAGAATGTTGTACGACATTTTCGACCGCCGAAAAGCACGCGAAGCACTGGCGTAGATTTCCACATCGAGTTTAGTGCCTTTGAGGAGTGGAACTAGAATTCATTCAAAACTGCTGAAAATCAACCCACTTGGTCTGAAATAATCCAATCTCTCTAATGCTCGCCTCAATATTCACGTGCGATTGAAAGATTCTCTCCGAGGATCGCTTGGAATCTCCACAATCATTTTCGGGCCGCAACCTCTTCGACCGTGTTTGCTCGTTTTCAATGGAATGTTTGAGTAGGATATTATTTTATTTAAAACTCGCGAGAAGATTTTTCAAAATTTCAGATTCGTTTTCCGTTTCAAATGAACTCTGAGGAGCGCATAAAACATTGAAATCAACTTAGCAGACGACGACGCCCTTCAAGCAAGAATCACATTTCCACTACTTTCAGACATCGTTTACCAATTTCTGGCGCGAAAGTGTTCCAGCAGAAGGAATGGACGCTTGTATTATTCGGGCCACTCCGGTGCACGCGTGTCCACACTACCGGTGTACGTCTCATCTCCGGGTCGATTACTTGTTTCGGAAAGATTGGGTTTTGTTTCTATTTAAGTTTGTTCTTTAATTGTTTATGTGTGCATGAAATTTGTAATGGTTTTTTTCTGTTACTTAAACTCTGGAGAAAATCGGCTTGAGTTAAAAATATTTTGTTTTGAATGTCTTTTTGCGATGTTTGTACACGACCCCTTTCACAATCCCCACCAGTAGCTGCATCGACATTTAACAAATCGTTTGTCATCATTTGATTCCATTTCCGGACATGAAAGCGTATTAAAATCCAGAAAATCTGACTCATCGAATGAAAAACTCCAGTTTAGAGGTTGACCTTTCCTTCATCCGGATGTTTTTCTTTCCATCTATTGGAAGGGGGAGCTTCATTTGGTGCGAGAGTTGATTCAATAAATGCTGTAAGGCGCCAAATGCCCACTTGTCACACCGTGGCTGTTTTCCATTACTCCTCCGTCCGTCCTCCGAAAAGCTGCTTGCCAAGAAAATTTCGTGTTTTTCAAATTTCGCCATAAAAGTGGAGTATTTTTTCTCTAAAATATTGAGCAGTTCTGAAATTGTCCGCAAAAAACAAAAATTAAAAATTTAAAACAGATGAAAACTCGTTTCATCTTAGAACTCAATGTCATTTTGGAGTCCTGAATGTCATTTGCCTTTTCCAATGTCACGACCGGAGTGACCAAATTCCCTGGCGCCATCTTTCCATCGCTTTCTAGTTTGAATAATTGCCAGTGTTTTCCATTGCCCTAAATTTTTATTTCTGTATTCTCAATCCTTGGAAATAATTTGTGATAAAAAAAATAATTACCATGTGACATTCAGTTGCTTCAAATTAAAATATTAATAAAGATATTAACCTGCATTTGTTATTATTGTTGTCTTGTTTTGATGTTGTTGATGTTGTTGTTGTTGTTGTTGTTGTTGTTGATGTCTTATTATTGATAGAGCGCGATAAGATCCAAACATCAAGGCTCCAAGTAAAAGAACTTGCAATACTGAGATGGAAAATCATTATTTTCTTCCATCCAGTCACCGGTGGAAAGCAAACCTGGGATTATAATGCATGACGGATGACCGGTGCCCACTGTATGTATATTCCTTAAATCCTGATCTACGACAGCAACTTAAATGAGGAAACCACCGAGCATCGACGGTCGGTGCAGGCGCGGGAAGAGAAGGACCAGTGAGATCCTCGCTTATTACGATGATTAGCAGACGAAATCGAGGAAAAATCTGACATTAGGCTGGAAATTAGCAGAACCAACTTGTGAATAATTCACGACCAAATTGCATTCACCGAGAGATGGATTACTGGACTCGGACGACATGTGACGATGTACACAGAAACCTTTCATTAAGCGGGTCGCTGCGCTCGTCGTCTTCTTGTGACATTTCCAGCCGTGGATCCAGGTTTAATAGAGGTTGATTTTGTGCTTGTTTTCCATCCAACTGCTCGTCTGTCCTGTGGAAGTTGTTTTGGATCGTGGTTGATGACGATTTCGTGTAATGGCGATCCTCAGCGCGGCATTTTAAGTGGACAAATCAAATATCAGACACAACCTGCTGTCATCGGATGTGTTGTTTTTTCTTGTTAATGGCCTTCCTCCGTGAATTCATCTGACGCATTTAGCGCTATAGATTTCAAGCCTTAAGATGGAAAATGGAAACGGTTTAAAATGGAAGTTTGAGGATCTGAAGAAGCGAGAAACGATGTGAAACGTAAAGACAAGTTGATTCGCAGTACATCTTCTTTTTTGTTTGAAACTTCACTTGATTTGAGTGTAGAAATTGCCTTCATTTAAGATTGTTTGAAAGAAGATGTTTTCGATAAGAACGTAATTTCAAAACATTGGGAATATTTGAAATAATTTATTTAATATAAAATCAAATGTTTAAAATTAAATATTTAAAATAACATAAAATGTCTAAAATAAATTTAATTACTTGGAATTTGTTTGCTGAAAGTTCTGAGGGTTTTGAAAATGCTGGTTCAAAATTTCGATGAAAACTTGCAAAAATGTTTGTTTTCTTGTTTTTTAATCAATCGTCGAACCTGGCGAATGAATTTAAATTAATTGAAAAACTCACGGCGAATTGATTGAAAATAAGTTTTAATCCTGGCGAATGAATTGAAAATATATTAAAATTCTGGCGAATGGATTGAAGATGGAAATTCATTTTCAACTTTCATTTGTTGCGTTTCCTATCGGTTGCAAAACACGTGCAGAATATTTTATGGAAATGAACAGATCACTGTTTTTATATTTCAAAATAATCTACACGATATCTCGATATCTATCTAAACATTAATATTGATAATGATAATTATAATGATAAAGTCGATGGCATTGGCAATTACAATAATAACATTACTATTATTATTATTATTATTATTATTATTATATCATATAATATAATATGTAATTATTAATCAATATAATATATATTAACAATAAGATACTTAACACCACGATGATCCTAATCGTAAAAACTTAATCCCTTATAATGATGTGAAAACAAACAAATACTTTCGAAAGTGAAGTCCTTGCCCACAACAATTAAGCAAAAAAGAATGTAAATTACTTACGTAATCCTTACGCTTTTTTTGATCTGTCAATAGATCCTGGTTATGAAAACTGTTGACGACCAAGATGACGATGACGATGACGACGACTAAGATGATGATGATGATGTATAAGCAGTATGATTAGTATGATTAGTATGATTAGTATAAGCAGCTCTTGAAATCCAAACGTACGCTAATTGCCTTGTGTCAGTCGGTTCGCCAACCAACCAGGAAGAACAATCAACGTTTGGAAATGTTTCTCACGATGTTGTATCCATTTTGTCGCTTTTTGTATGTATCTGCTGTTGTGGTCTTCGATCGCCTTGTCTGGTATTTGCTTTGAGTTGTTGTTGTTGTTGTCGTTTTTACATTATTTTAATGAAGAAAAACAAGAAAAATAAGCCACAAAATAGAAAATTAATCGCGCGCATTTAAAGTATTATTCGCTCAAAAGGAACGACTGGGCAAAGCGAAATGCTTGTTGTACTTTTTGTGTTTTGTCCTTGTTGTTGTTGTTGTTGTTGTTGTTGTTGTTGTAAATGTAAAGAAACATTTAAAAGAACCGATGTAAATAAATAAAGGGTTAAAAATAAGTAGAAATTATGAGTCCACATTCTTGTGCGCAGATGACAGATTATTCAATTGTTTTCATCTTCTGACATTTTGAGGTTGGAGTTCACTGTGAGAGCAACAGTAGACGATGATGATGTTGGCGTTGATGATTGTTATCATGATTGTCATAACTGTTATCAATATTGTGATTACTATATTAATATTCTGGTTTATCCATAAGTTGAGAATGAACAAAATCTAAACCAACATTACAACATTACAATTTCAACCTCAGTAACATATTTCACGGGCGTTGCATTTGTGCCACCACTTTGGGCAGCGTTTTTCTTCAAAATGGAAATATGAAAATTTCCCCATAAATTTCCATTTCATTTAATCAAAAATGTCCTGTAAAAAATGTCACCTCATCTCTCTAAGACTTCACGACCTCCCCTCGGACTTTCTTGACTCCCTCGGCTCCTTGTTGAGGTCCCCTTTTGAAGACGCCGCAGGATGACAGGAAATTGATGACACGCAGCAATCATAAAACGCAGAGGGTGACGATCTTCATGTGAATTCGTTGTCACTCATTTAAATATCAATGAGCTCTCATGAATATTCATATCCGACTGATCAACCAACGTTCGCAGGCCGTTGTTGTTACTAGTAAGCAGAAGTGACTAATTTGCCTCATTCAAAACAACTTCACTCAATCCAAAGAGCGCCTGAGCGGCAATACTTTGTAGGTACCGTGGAAACTTTCAGAGAAACATCCTTAATTCTACGCGCTAAATAAATCGTGACAAACATCTAAAAATGTTTCTTAAACAAAGCAAAGTGACAAATCCCAAAAAAGCCATTTCTAACATTTCCACAAGAGGTGGAATCAACGTCACGGATGACCAAACACCAGTAATCCGTTACCAACTGACTCAAATGCACCCGAAATATGGAGTGACAAAAAATAAACAACTCGACAAAAGTGCACGAATCAGCCAAAGTAGCCAGCCAGTGGAGGCTCTAAATAGATTTCGTCGAATTAACCACCCCTCAACTCTCACGTCTGCCAAATAAAGCGGGAATTCCAGACCGTCACGGACCTCATAAAGTGACAATGACGGGCACAAGGACATCGGGATAGGTCGGTACCGCACGGAAATACGGCGAGATCACGATGACGCCTCGTTAGCAACTTGCACCGAGTGGGTCCACGATGGACCATCGCGGTCAGATAAGCTTCAACCCCGGAGAATATATTATCTCCCAAATATTATTTCCCAAAATTCCACCCCCAAATTATTACTCCACAAAAATATTACTCCCCATCCAATCATCCTAACTGCGTTCTTCCACGAGTTCTGATCGCAAAAGCGCTTTTTTACTATTTCATTATTTTTCCTGACAACTTGTGCGTCCAACACAATCTTGGGAACACCTCGTAATGCATGTTTGCTCGGAGAATTACCCGCGTTAAATAGCAGACGTCGTAGATTAAGAAGGGCGACAGCCTTCCTTTCACTCGCGAGATACCGACTCAGATATCTTTCGTTGTTCTTCTCGTTTGTCGTGGTAGACTGTTGTCGTTCGCGAGACCATGATTCCAGACGATTCGTCGATACTAGACTATTGTTGTAGTAAGTAGTTGTTGTGAGTAGTCGTCGTAGTTGTTACAGTTGGTGTCGAGAAATATTCTCTGCGATTAGAATTCGAGTATACCGTTTGTATTGTATTGTTTTGTTTTGCTTTGTTTTGTTTTGATTTGTTTCGATGACTCCGTGACGCCGTGTCATGACTGAGACTGTCCGAGAGAAAGAAAGTTTGAGAAGGTACCTTGCTGTTCTTGGAGCAAATCGAGGTGGCAACCTTTGACCTGTGGAGTTCAATTTTACCAGGTGAGCTGATGATCTGACCTTATTTTGGATGGACAAGTTGTCTTCGACTGCCACTTGTAAAGTTACTTTTTCATTGATCTCTCCGTTCGATTCGATTTTTTTTTCGTCAAATAATTCAAAAATATTTGAATGAACTGACTTCTTGTCATTTTAAGGCATTTATTGACTCAACCTGAGAATCAAAATAGCGAAATCGTAAAACTCCTCACAAAGTCACGAATGCTTTTATTGTTACATCAGATTATCGATTATTATACGTAATAATTATAATTTTAATTATGACAATAATAATTCCATAATAATAATAATAATAATAATATTCCATTACCGAGGAGTGCCTGAATAGCTAAATGTCTGCAAAAGTTGCAGCAGAGAGAAGGATGTACGTTGAGAGGGAAATGAGATGAAAAAACTTTTCACCGCCAAAAACCGCGATACTTCGTCTTTGTAAAGTGGAACAATTTGTGGCTGAATGTCTGAAAATAATCGACTATTTGTTTTGTTTTGTTTTGTATTTCGTGACTGGTATGCATGCATGCATGCAAACGTACCACGACTTTGTGTTTCATGCATCGGGTTTTTAAACCGGCACTGCTTCAATTCGAGCTGTTTTTCTTTTGTATTTTTTTTTTTCAACAAAGAGATTGATGCCACGAGGTAGGATCAGTTTCGATGAAATACAAACAAAACGACCCGATGAACACAAACAAAACAAAACAAACCGAGAAACACAAACAAGACAAACCGAGAAACACAAACAAAACAAAACAACCCGTGAAACATGAACAAATCACTTTCTTCTCCAAGCCTGTGAAATATCAATTGCTTCCTTATGCCTGGTATCTGGTGTTGACAACACGGTAAACATAATAAACATAACCTAACACATAAACATATACTTATACATAAACGTATTAGTTATTATTATTATTATTATTATTATTATTGTTATTATTATTATTATTATTATTATTATTATTATTATTATTATTATTATCTTATGAATCTTTTGCGAAGAATGAGCCATTGTATTGT
>MPNW01000986.1:0-15315 GCA_011800805.1 Hirudo medicinalis
GTGTTAACATGTCACTGCAATCTATTATTATTATTTTTTTAATTATTATTATTATTATTATTATTATTATTATTATTACTAACCAATTAATTATTACACTACCCATCCCCCCAACCCCCCTCCTATTCTCATCTTTGGGAAACCACCAAACTTTATTTTCCCCAGATCAACGAACGCAAAACAAAAGAACGGTGTAGCACAACAACAACACATCATCACAACCACAACAACGAAATGAAAAGTATCATTTGAAAAGTCAAAACAACTCGGTGAAGTATACTTTGCAATGTAAGTTAAGAGAGACAAACACTTGTGTGGATTGTCGTTCAACAATAACAGGATTACAGTTTAATAATATAATATAAGGTTTACATTTTAATGATATAATATAAGGTTTACATTTTAATAATATAATATAATGGTTACAAACCCTTTCGGGAGAGAATGATTATGACTGACTGCTCGCACTACCATCATCATCTAATAATGCGATTGAAAGTAATTTAAATCACTACCTCCATCATCATCATCATCATAATCATCATCATCATCATCATCGTCGTCGTCATCATCATCATCATCGTCGTCGTCATCACAACCACAACCAAAGACATCTTGGACACATCGGCTCGGACACCTGTTTCCCATTAGCTGGTTTCAAGGGACTATTCCACCCATCAACTCTATCAAGTCATTCATAACTCCTTCCTTCCATCCACACATCCAAGCACACTCTCGTTCTTTCCTCCCTTCCACCTGTCTCTTCTACCCATTCTTGCACCTGTATTACAGGCAACGGATCATCACGTGACATTCATCAATCATGTGACCAGACCTGAAACAACCGGAGTGAATATATGAATCCAGGGGATGAATGCAATGCAGGGAAGGATGAATGGTGAATTGCTGGCATTGCAAGTAAGGATGATTGATGAATTGTTGGCAATGCATCAAGCACGGTGAACGGGCTCTCCAACTGGAAACAGTTGCATTTGGCAAAACAAAGCTCTTGGCAGCAGATGCAAACGGTGGTTGGAGGAGTGACTGGCAAAAGCCAACCAACAGGCAACGACTTTTGTCAGTCTTACAGAGATTTCCAGGTTCATGAGGCAGGGTAGGGTTACAGGCGGAGCAGGGTAGGGTTACAGGTAGGAGTAGGTTTAGGGATGGAGTAGGGTTAGGGATGGAGTTAGGTACCAAAAGTCGCTGCCTCCGAGTTGGCTTTTGCCTGTAACTTGGCCAACAATCTTGCAAACAAGCACCTCGCTTTGATTCGTTGTCATAAGTTTGTCACTTAATTTTACATTGAGGGACGATCGAGAAAAATGTAAAATTCCGCTAATCTCTTCATCCCGGAGGAAAGAGCAGCTGTAACAAGTCTTTGGTCATGTGGTCGCTTGTGATAGGAATGCAGGCATGTGAGAGTGAGACATACTCACATGATAACTAGTCGACGTAGGTGAGTCATGATACAACAACAACAACAAGAACAACAACAACAGCAGCAGTTGTATAATTAATCATACCGCAAAGCAATTATTAATAAATTGTGTGTATGTATGAATTGAGGCCATGCAGACTGCAGTCTGGAGAACAGAGACAGAACGAATTTACACGACGAAACAGGATGAGCAGTGGAAATAACTGGATGCACTGCTGCTTTGAGGAGACAAGAAGTAGCAGGACATACAAACAAATCGACAACCATTGTATTGGCTGCTACTATTTCATACGAGGTCAGTTAAAGATAGGAAAGCGATTAAGTGCAATGTGGCGGGGGTGATGCTAACCCTGTAGTAGTTGATGGGGTAAAGCGCGCAGCGCATAGTTGGAGGTTGTTGTACGTAGTTGTAGGTAATTGTTGCAGGAGCTGGAAGCATCTGCACCTGTGTCTAGGAGAATGATTTGTGGAGTTGCATTCGATCGTTGAGCGCTCTCATGGATGAATCAATTAGCACCTGGATAATACGACGGTGGTCGGAGGTGACATCGATGATGATGATGATGATGATGATGATCATCATAGGAGTGATGATGATAATGATGATGGTGGTGATGATGATGATGACTCGAGAGGGAGATAATGACGACGACGACTTACGATGGTTACAACAATCGTAGATGATAATGATGACGGTGATGAACGACGATTATGGCAAGATAGTAAACAACAACGACAACAACGACAACAACGACAACAACAACAACAACAACAACAACAACAATAATAATAATAATAATAACCAGCATATTACAATAAACCCGAATATGTCGGAATGAAATTATGAAAAGCTTAAATAAATAAACTCCAATTGGCTGGCTAATTTTTTTGCGCTTGACCGAATTCTTTTGCATTAGTCAACCAACCCACATCGAGTTGATCACACGACCGGCTAATTTGGGTCCAGTCGAGGCGTGACGTGGATCATGACAAAGTCTCCTCGCCCACCGACTTTATTTTATTGCAACAACAACAACAACAACAACAACAACAGCCTGTGTGCGATCTCCCGCCAAAGTGTTCTTTCCGCCCCTATACAACATACAACAACAGCAACCACATCAGCAACAACAACAACTACTACTACTACTACGGCAACATCAACAACTATACAATGACGGTGGCAAGTTTAAGAGATGACTTGTTCAAAATTCTAACAACCAAGAAGTCATCGCAGGTTTATGTACGTGTGAGAAAGTTGAAGCTCCCTCAACCCTTCACCAACAGGACTTCCTTTGTGATTCACATTCACGATGAGAACGAGGGAATGTATGAATGTCATTTAAATGAATGTTAAGCCGCAACAACTCACTCACTCACTCATTAATGACCCGATTAATGCTTTTAATTCAAGCATTTCAAGCTGCTCGCCGCTGCTGTTCAGAGTCCTGCTAACTACGACTGCATCGTGGGGGCATCGTTACTAATGATGACATTCTGGGCATGAATTATTATTAATATTCATAATAGGTTGGCAAATGTCAAGACTTTGGACAGGGGATTTTCTTTCGACAGAGGACACCACCACCCTCATCATCATTACCATAGACATTACTATCATCATCGTCACCACCAGCACCACCGACATTACTATCATCACCACCACCGACATTACTATCATCATCACCACCACCGACATTACCATCATCATCATCACCATCCAGCAAGCCCTAAAGCAACCACTACGCACGTCTTTCAGAACGTCAATAGCCCCTCCTTGAAACAACTCAGACTTACCCAGCTTGACGAAGCAATCCGATGATGATGATGATGATGATGATGACGATGATGGTGGTGTCGATGACGCTGCTGCTGCTGCTGATGATGATGATGATAGTGATGTCGATGATGATATTGATGCCGATGACCAGGTTGCGTCGTAAGTATATCGTGCACCGGCCTCGATTCTTGTATAAGAAGGGCTCGAGTTATTTTTAGAATCGCCTCATTCAAAGTAGGTCAGTGTGACATCTTAACATCTGATTATTATAATTTTGCACAAACAAACATATCGAGCTAATAGCAATTCTCCTCTTTGACTTACGAATACTGTTTACAATTTATATTCATATTTATATTCACCAGTGACCATCTCATTGGTTATTACATCTCATTAAAATATTAATTAGGTTCTGTTGCCATCTATTAATTAGGTTGTTATCATCAATCAATCAGGTTGTTATCATCAATCAATCAGGTTGTTACTACCAATCAATCAGGTTGTTGCTATCAATCAATCAGGTTGTTACTAACAATCAATCAGGTTGTCACTACCAATCAATCAGGTTGTTACTAACAATCAATCAGGTTGTAGCTACCAATCAATCAGGTTATTACTATCAATCAATCAGGTTGTTGCTGTCAATTAAGTTAAGTTAATTGTCCTCTAAACAAATCTTTGTTGAGTTGGAGTATGGAATGAACTGAATGTAATGAATATTCATAAAATCCGAATGTTGTGGTCTTAATGTCAGTCATTGTAAGTTAGCCTATGCACAGGGTTAAGCCATGCAACCAGTGCAACGAGTGCAGTCTTGCGTGGCATTGAGTGACGTCACACATTCTCACATAAATATAACACAAATTATTACAATAACAACAACAACGCTAATAATAATCATAATAATAATAATAAATAATTAATAATAATAACAATAATAACAATAATGATGAGGATGATGATAATAATAATAACAATAATAATAATAATAATAATAACAACAATAACAATAACAATAACAATAATAATAATAATATTTAATAACGACACAGTAGTACGCAAATTGGCAGTTGTTTCAGTCGTTGGTACGCTAAAAAATGTTGACAAAGCCGCCGGTGAATTTCGCACGGCTACCTTCTATTCAGTACAAATTGTACGTGTCTGAGCCTAATTAAAGTTTGAAATGTTATTTCAATTAATGCCAATTAAAATCACATTGAAGATTTTGATCGACAACTTATCGACAAATTAATCACCGACTTATTTGAGTTTTTGTTCTAAAGTCATGTCTGGTATGTGGGAGAACGTGCGACCAGGAGAATTCGTCAAAGAGAATGTTTAACTCTTAGATGTTTACAGAATAACATTGACATTGATATTCGCATTCACATTGATATTATATAAAACAATATAATAATATAATAAGAATAACAATGTTAATAATAATGATGATAATAATAGTAATAACAACAACAACAACAACAACAACAATAATAATAATAATAATAATAATACAAAAACTATCCCACACTATTATAACTTGTTATTTTTAATTAAGCTTGCGTGAAATACCGAACGGATAAAATTGCTTTCAAGAAAGCGGAACTGATGAGTCAATGATTATTACGAGAACCGACCCAACAGTCTGCAGTGGTTGGATAAAGAGTGGGTAAAGAGTAGATAAAGAGTGGATAAAGAGTGGGTAAAGAGTAGATAAAGAGTGGATAAAGTTGGATAAAGAGTGGATAAAGAGTGGATAAAGTTGGATAAAGAGTAGATAAAGAGTGGATAAAGTTGGATAACGAGTGGATAAAGTTGGATAACGAGTGGATAAAGTTGGATAAAGAGTGGGCAGATCGATCACCACGGAAACCAATATGGCGAATGTAAACACTTAAAACTTCATCGTCTTGAAGACCGCTTAGTCATCACTTGAGAACAAGTGGTCGTGAGAGAAATGAGGAGTGAATGGAGTGAGGAATGAATGAAGAGAGGAGTGAATGAATGATTAAGTGAATACAGGTGGTTCTTGTGTCCCTCCTATTGACTGGCAATCAATCGCTAGTCAATCATCCATCCAATCAACCGAACCGTTCTAATCAACCAATCGCATTGGACCTTAGACTAGGCAGACGATGATAATATCGAAAGCGCGAATCGAAACCTTGCATCTCATCCCCGCAACAAATGGATGCTGAGGCAGCAGATGATGAAGGAACAGCCGAGAGATTCACTTCCAGGCTGGGTTGTAAATTTAGCATATCCGGTTTTTCCAGCCACCTGCAGGAGGAGAGAGAGAGAGAGAGAGAGAGAGAGAGAGAGATGCTGAGTATGGTCGGAGAGGTTTCCTTTCATTCCAGGTTGTACAAAGAAGGGTGTTCCAAACACCAAAAAGGGTGAACAAAGCAAATGTTTGGTTTGAACTTGTCTGTTTCGAGTGGAGCAAGTAGAGTTTATCCACAGTAAAGTCTGACGAGATGATGATGATGATGATGATGATGGTGGTGACGACGACGATGTACTACATCTACAGCGTCGATTGTTGACATCGATTACCATGCAAGCAATGATGAAGTTGACGCAATTTGTCATGGTCAACATAACGTTGGTCTTAATCTGGTACTTATGAAGGTTAAGTATGGCAGTGCTGATAAGCGACGACGACGACGACGATGAAGTTTGTGGCGTCGATGCGAACATTCAAGGATGATTCAACAAGTGACTCAACAACTCCCTCCTCCAATTCAGATGCATCACTGAGATGGAAATTGGCAGTTTAATTGGCTGGACGGCTGTGAGTGCTCTAAGGAAGTCCTTACGAATGCACGCTGGAAACAGGTACGATGACGGTGACGATGATGATGATGATGACGATGATGATGATGATGATGATGACGGTAATGACGATGAAGATGACAATGAAAATGGCATTTGGGAATAGACAAAGCATGATAACAATAATAATAATAATAAGTTAATGATGATGACGATGACTTGGAATGAAATTTGCATTTAACGACTTGAGTGCCATTAACAAACTTGGTGCATGGCTAACTATCAATTGTTGCCCTCACAAAACAATCATTTCATCGTTACCATCCACCTCCAACATAACATCATCGCCATCAGCATTATCAGCACAAAGATATCCATAATCAGCAGCAGCACCATCATCATTTCGTCAGATTTCATATCAGTTTTGGCTTTCCCATTGATTGTGACTTCTTGAGTGACATCTGGCCTTTCATCATCATCATCATCATCATCATCATCATCATCACCACCACCATCATCATCGCAATCAATGCAACACCAGTACATGTTGGTGCATGGTATTGCTATGATGCGTTGAAGTCATCAGCTGCCTGTGCAGACATTATCAATTGTTTACTTCATTTTGGGGATGATTTTTAAATCTCTTCCCATTGCCATTTCAATGTCATTGCCATCAAATGCATCATCATCATCATCATCATCATCTCCATCATCATCATCATCTCCATCATCATCACCAACATCATCATCATCACCATCATCATCATTATTATCAGCAGCATCGGCAGCAGCATGATGAGCTATGATGTTCAATTTGGAGACCCTCGGCTTGCAAAGGAAAGCAGACTCCACGCAGCTCCAAGGATGCCTACTCCATAAATCTTGTCATTTTTCACTCATCTGTTTTTATATCAGAAGGATTCCATTTTTACTGGACACCATAATTCGCTTACTAATTAATTCGCCATTTATTTATTTATTTCTTCACAGGTTAATGGCAGGAGGTCGACGACGTGGTTCGAACGACGTGGGTTTGTTTAAGTATCTTACTCGTGAAAAATGTCACTTTTGTATCTTCAAATTCTTCTCTAACCACTTCATAAGGAGAGCTTTAAAGTTGATATTGCCAATAACCAGGCTCTCAATTTCAAACAAAAAACCATTGCCAACTTCATCATCATCATCATCTTCGCCACCAGAAACCCACCTCCGACGAAGAGTCTGGCATCGACCGAGGGGTACTTCTTGAGCAGACTGTTCACGACCATGACCGACGCGTCCGTCTCCTCCTCTATGCAGAACAGGATCTCGTACTGAAAGAAACAAACAAATGACGGATCGAAAGGGGGAACCGTGCGGCTCCTTGGCGTGCAGAAAACACTTCGAAAGAAGCGATTCACGCTGCCGGACGCCACGGAGAACCAACCACCTTCGGGTAGGAGAGGTGGAAAAACGTCTCCAGGTTGACGTAGAGGTTCGGATCGACGCCCGTCAGCGGCTTCAAAATAGACACCCCGGGGTAGTGGAAGTCCGGAGGGGCCGTCAGCTTCCTGTGCAGCTTCATTCGTCTGGTAAAATTTTCGGGCGGACGTTCGATTGAAACGATCACAATTTATTTTTAAACAATTTATTTATTTCATGAGCGTTGTTTATTTATTTATTTCAATTGTTAAGTATTGTTCTCTCATTTAGTAAGTGTTTTTGTGCTCTTTAAAAGTGCTCCAAGTGAGTCAATTGAATTGTCCTCTGAGTTGAGTGAAGAAGTTACAGTAGAAGAAACATTAACTGAATGACAAAGGCAAAGCTGGCGTAAACCGTCAGTGCGTCAAAAAATTCGAGCGCGTAAAAAGAGCGGCATAGATTTTTCGGTTTAAATAATTTTTAAACACATTCCCGACAGGAATTTTCTTCAAAGCAACGAATAACGCAGAGAGCACAAAAATTCGACAGAGATAGATTTCTAAAAAATCAAGCATTTCATCTCAACTACACGAACTACTGGCTTGTTTCATTAAATGTTGTTGCAATATCAACTTAATATTGTTGTATGTTGTTCCAAAATCAGCTCATATAATTATTGGAGAATAATTGCAGTAAATATGAATGAGGGCTTACTTGAGCAATATTTTACATCAAATTTCATTAAAAAAGGTATTATTATTATAAATAAAAAAAAGCAAAATAAGATGTAATAATAGCCAATCAACATTGCTCGAGTCATTGACAAGCAACTTTGATCTAATTAAATTTCAGCTTCTATCCAAAAAATGTCAAAACTAAGCAAGTAATAAAACTTTGAAATTACAATACTTCCCCAACAAAAGGCAATAATTGGTGTTCTTGGATCAACATAACAACTCTTCTAAATATTTGAGCAATCTGGTTCTCCTTAATGAAACTTATCAAGATGCAAACAATAACAACAATGAGAAAATCAAGAGCAAAATCCACTAACCCATATATGATGGAGGTTATGTGGACCAACCACTGGAACCACCATCCACAGAATATGACGAGGGCAACGACGTAGAAAAAGTAATCCAAAGTCAGGGGTGACGACTGGAGACCGACCATGTTGTAAATGTCGAAAACCGACATTTGCCGTTCCGTCGTTAGACTAGCCTCATCCAAAGTGCGAGGATGAGCCATCGTAATGTTAACCTTAACCTTAATCTTAACCGACTGAAAGAAAAATCAATGATCAACACGATCGACTGACACAGCAGGTTTTTATCAGACAATCGAAATGCGAATCTCAGCCGAGTGATCTCAGTACTCCACTCATCCGATTTCGATCAAGAGCGATCCGAGCTCTATTTCGACAGACGAATGCCGGCTTAAATTCCTAACTATGAATCTCTTCTTGAAATTATCGAGGTAATTATGTCCGACCGAGACGAGAGCAAGATGAACGGTAACAAACAACGAACTGAGGCTGCCTAATTATGCGATCGGGCGTCTGCTAATCGAGGTTGCCATGATGTCTCGTTTCACAACAAAATCACTCTCAGAGATACCTTCTTACACCTAGCAACCATCACCAGTTCCACGCGCCGACAGAATGGCCTCCCACTTATTAAAATGAGCTATTCAAAACCGCCTCCCCTAATGTCACTAGTTCGATAAAATTGAATTGAAAAAATAATAATAACCATTTAATTGTATCTTACCGATCTGGACATGATTCAGTATTTTTTTCAGTCTCCTATGCTTAAAATTAATCTATTTAAATATTTCAACAACTGGATGCACAATAAAACTTCAGTGATTGTAAATGTGGTACGTTTATAAAAAAAAAGTAATTAATTGCAAAATGAAAATTCCATAAACAACAAAATCATTCAGATAAAAAGCAATCGCTTTTAACATTTGAAACAGTCTTAAAAATAGCATCAAAATTAAATTATTAGTATTTTAAAGCATGGCTTCAAATATATAACCTTTTAAAGTCGTTTTAGGCATTTTTCATTGAATAATGTTTTTAAATTATGCTCTGCTATCTCACGAATAAAATAACAATTTTTTTTGTCGAAGAAAATTTAAAAAAAAAAAACCATTCAATTTAAAATCGATAAACTGCAATAGACGCTTCAAAAAAATTATGTTCAACGCATTATACTGCATTAAATATTACGAAAGACAAATTGTATTACATCTGAAGTAGCACGTGGAACATTTCAGTATCTACTCATTGTATACAATCTTTACAATTTGGCTATTGTTTTTAAAAAGATATTTTCGTATCGAAAATATTTTGCTTGGGGCCGTTTAGTAAAATAAACATTCGGGCCTCTTATCTTGTGATAATCTTCGATGGCCTTTTTATACTTGAATATTTATCCGTTGATTTTAATAATGCGTTTTGTTTAAAGATTGATAACAAGCTGTTAATTTTCTGCCTTAAAACTTGCGACGTAACGCAAAATTTGGTCAGTAACGGCAAGTTGAGATAGCATCACAAATGACAACGAAATGATCATTGAGACCAATTCTGTTTTTTTTTTTTTAATAATTTATTTTTTCTAAAAATCGTGATGTGATGCTGAGCCAAGAAATGCTGGTAAATTGTCAGATGCATGTCGTTGATTGTTCGATAAAATACGTTTTGGTTCAAAATAGCTGACGTCACCGATATTTACGGGCAGTCTCCTTACAAATGTCGGCGAAAATAATTTAAAAGGCCAAATATTTTTCAAAACTAAAAATTAATATCAATCGTCACTTGTTTTCAAGATTAGCTAAGCTGGAAAGTTGGAATGAGAATTGCAGGGAATATCCAAGTCAGATATGAATGCAGCATATACTTTTCTTATCTTGCACAGAAGCAGAAGTAGAATTACATAGTGATAAAGCATTGCTTATCATCTGACTCGCCATATATCATCTGATATTGTATCACTATCACCTTGGAAACGTTCTTGTTCGACACCATTGTGATTGCTTCAGAGAAACTCAACATTTAAAATTTGTCCGCAATTAGATGAAGTTCTTTTCTTTCGTTCTTATTTTATTATTTATTATTTGATTACCACTATCGCTATAGAGCCTATTGTCGAAATTTCAACAAGGGACCGCCTTGACATTTGAACCTCATTCAGTTTTGCAATCTTCTCAGATTTCAAGTTGCATTGTTTTTGGAATAATGTTAGATCCACATCATCGCACGGTGTGATGATGCACTTTAACTGATTTTTTTTTAGCAAATATACTTAACAAACTTCAATACCACTCAGTTTATAGAAGTCACTTGCTCAATCCAGCAAGACATCGTGGCAGACGAAAAACGTTCTGACATCGAAGTGTTATCTCGAACCTTGCATTAATATTTATTTAGATCTTTTGAGTACCTTATGTATCCGAATGGGATGTGGAGGCGCTTTTTAATCGATCTACCATTTATATAGCGCCCCTAACCGAGGCTTTCATTGTAATCACCAGCTTTTCCAGTGCCTTGTGGACATTGGAAGGCCGTTGTATTACATTCCATTATGCCATTGCATTATCGTGAGATTCTTTAGCGATGGTGGTCAGTTTCAGGTGGTCAGGCTTAGAATGAAGGACAGGTGACGTGGAGTTACCTGCATCTTCCTGACAATTGCACGAGAGAAATAGGTGTGGAATCAGGAGTTTACCTGTAAATCTGTGTCACGATGCTACTGACAATACCTGATGATTGAACGAATGGCCGGATGAATAGACGACCGACTGGAAAGCCTGACAGAAGGTTAGATCTGAAGTGTGGTGCTACTGTTATGTGGAGTTAGAAGTTATAGTTTCACATATCAGCTATGATGTCACATATCAGTTATAATTTCACATATCAGCTATGATGTCACATATCAGCTATGATGTCACATATCAGCTATGATGTCACATATCAGTTATAATTTCACATATCATGCTGTTGGAATAAAATTAATGCCAATTTCTTCATTAATAATATAATGTATTAAAAGTGCTTTTATTTATTGAAATTTCTGTTCATCCACCAGCTACAACGATCTCAAAAAATATTCTAAAAAAAATTGTCTCCTAGTTGACATTGAATTTCTGACTTGTTTGTCTCAAGATTCGAGAGCCTCGGGCGACGTATAAACTCAAGTGGTCTTCTCTGGCATTCCCAACAGATCCAACCACACGGACGCAAGTAGTCACAGACAGACACACGTAACTACACTCGATGGTACAAAGAAATACTTGGAAATACAAATACAAATTCAATGTCACCGACGACTTAGTCGTTGTAAACTCATTTGCATTTTAATCAAACTGGTCGAGACCTGATTGGCTGAGACGAGATCCATTTCATAATTCACAACTTCCTCCCCTCCCCATTCCAGAGTCACCATCTTTCCTTTCTTTGATTTCGTTCTCTTTTGATCTTCATTCTTTCAATCTTATCAGCTTCGTATTCCTCCTCATCATCAAAGATCGCTCTTTGTTTTATAAGGATGTTCAACGAACCAATGAGCGCTTGATTTGGAGATCACGTGGCTTATCACGTGAATTTCTGGTTGGTTGTCTTTGTTGGTGTAATTAAAGCAATTTAGACAATCAATTGATTTAATTACTCCATAAATATTGCGATTCTTGAGTTTTCGATCACGTAATTGTGTTATTCGAAATTGCTACCCCCTTACTTGCCCCCTGGATGGAGGCATGATTTGGAGGGGGCATGCGGCAGGGTGGGCACATTTGAGGACTAATTGTGACACTATTACTGATGTTGTTATAATTTAACAATTTCAATAAAAATATTATAAGTTGATATACAATTATTTGGCACAATATAATTATGCTCATGAGCATATTAAAGCATCATCACCTGCTCAGTCGTGCTCAGGAATTCTTAATGAGCTCAGAATTTCTCAGAATCTCGAATCGTGTCTCCACTTGAAAAGATTTTAAAACATGCAACAATTCACGTCGTTATTAACTTATAAATTAACAAATAGTTATAAATAATTATGATAATATCTACTCAATAGTTGACAAACAACAAATCTTTCAGTAACTATTTTTAACAACCAATTACTTATCAATAATCACTGCTCATGAATATTCAAGCGACCTGATCAATCAGGCTGTAGTTTCATAATCGTGAATAAATTATTTTATGTAAATACGTCTTGGTTTATTGAAATAAAACAAATAAATGTACAACAAGCTTGAATATTGGCGGGAATTATCAAATCAAGACAGTCAAAAGGAATAATCCTAAAGGAATTTCCTCCTGTATATTACAATCATTGTCAACATATTCTCACACATTCGAGGAGAGAGAGAGAGAGTGAATGAATGAGTGAATGAATGAGTTAGTGAGTAAGTGATTGAGTGAGTGATTGAGTGAGTGAATGAGTGAGTGAGAGATTGAGTGAGTGATCGACGAACGAATAAAACCATTTCACAGCTGCTCTTAGCCGCCAGCTAGAACAAGGGAGACGTCTTCAAGACGTCTTGTGGCTCGCTGAAAGTTGAAAACATTTCTTACTTTCTTATCTGCGACTCACTCACTCACTCACTCACTCTGGTATTCCGACATTGGCATGAGTTTTACTCGAAGAATCGAACTTACACGAACGGATTTAAATATTACGTCGAATCAAGCATCGGATTTATGTATATTATGACATCTCTGTTGACAAATTGTGCGAATTGCGATCCTGAAATGAAATGAAGGCCAAAATCGATGCCAGTTGAAACTTAAGCCAGCGACTGTCTTCGGCTTGTTTCCATCTCCAGGGTTTGAAGTTTGGTTCCAATTTTAATTCCACAGGATTACAGCTAACAGGATCATCTGCCGACGATACAATTCAATTTCCATCACGCGTTTCTTCCTCGTCGTCGTCGTCATCGTCGTCATCGTCCTGGATGCGCTGTTGAAGATCGAAATTCACTTTTAAGAGCCTGGTCTCCCTCCAACAGAATGGTAAGTCGGTTGGTTGTTTGAAAGGAGTTTTTGACTTTGTTGTTGTTGTGAGTCTTGTGAGGAGGTCTTGAGTTTCATGTTGTTGTTCATTGGTTAATGAGATTTTGAGGAGCGTTATAACTTCTTTGTCGACTTGTCGCTTGTTCTTGATAACAACTGCATTCATCCTCGTCATCATCATCATCAACAACAACAACATTATCATCATCGTCGTCGTCACAAGATAGGCAGACGTTACATTTTGATTTGAAATCGTTTCTCTCTCATTCGACTGGATTGTACTTGGGAACTTCTTGTTACGACTTGTTGACAAACAATTCAACAACTACAACAACTACAACAACTGCAGGGACACAAGTGAGAAATGCACTCGCACGTCTGCGAGACTTTCATCATCCAATGTAGTTGTTAATTATGCGATGTTTATTAAGTTATATTTATTCATTTACAAACTCAGGAGGAGGGCAATCCTCACTCACACCCACACATACAAACAAGCGAAAGCAACAACAACAGCAGCTACTGAAACACACGATCGGGCGAACGTCGAAACACGCAACTACCGCATTAGTTGTAGTTGCAGTTGCAGTTGTAGTTGTCGCACCTGTAGTAACCTAGGCGCTCGTGTCTAAGCAGCTGGTGTGGTTAAATGCGGTTGAAGTTGTTGTGGCTGTCGTCGTCGGCGTTCTGTGGCTGCATTGGCGACGTAAATAACAAGAAAAGCACATTCAACAACTTCAAAACCTTGGCTACGTTTAGCTTGTTGTTTGGCGTTGCGAAAGTATTCTAAACCTCCGAACTTGAAGACTGACAAGCGGACAAGTTGATAATCAAAGTGGTAGGCTTGTTTACGTTACGTTCGCATGTTTGAAACTAGTTTCAAACACAATGATGTTTGTTGTTGTTGTTGTTGCGCTTGAAATGCTTTGACATTCTCCGGATTGAAGAGCCAAGGAAGTCCTTTGTGAAGCGCGGTGTTGGCATTTGTTACTTTTCTAAACTTAAAAATGCTAATGAGGGCCTCAGTTTAGAAACACGGAAAGAGGCAACGCTCGGTTTACCACAAGTGGTGATGATGAAGGACGGTACTGGCAGGAAATTCAATTTATTTGCAAACACCATTCGATGGTCGTTCCAGTAGAAATGCTCCTTCGGGGCGTCCGGCATTGATGTAGAGCGACATTCTCTCCGAGTCGGGGAGGTGCACGGATCAGATAAGGAGTGGGCGCTAGATAAATCAAATCGATCCGGCATTGTACGGTGGATCGGTGGAGACTATTGGATCAACAGATGGACAAGAACATCGGTGGTTATAATTAGACCCATTTGTTCGTAACGCTCACAATGTTTGGACAAATATGAATGAGATTTTTCAATTTTAAGTGGCGTTTGTTGGCGATGACGACGACAATGATGATGATGATGATGATGATGATGATGATGATGACAATGACGACGACGGTGATGGTAGCAATATTAGCAATGATAAAAATCATAATAATAATGATAATGATATTACTTTTGACATGGATTAATATAATTACACACTTCGAAAGTAACAAAAATGAGAAGAATCTGAATAAACTGATGATGATGACGACGTCTTTCGACGATGACGACGATGATGATGATGATGATGATGGTGGTGGTGATGATGATGATGACACAGACGATGCCATGTCAGTTTGCCTCTTGATATTTTTCTAAATTCGCATAATTCAAAAATAATATCAGGAGCCGATAATAATGTCCCATTTGAAAGCAGGCAAATTGTCCGTTCAACTTGTCACGGTGTGTTTTATGACCTCATTTCTGTTTGACGAAGACTCAACAGGTGCACGTAATTTTCGTTGTTTCCGATCGTTTCGGAGGAGGGGCGGGGGGGGTGGG
>MPNW01000986.1:16928-29509 GCA_011800805.1 Hirudo medicinalis
ATTGATTGACTGAACGTTTGAATAAATGAATCATTGACATTTCAATCGCCTCAAACATGCAGGAGAGAATCCACAATCAGAACGGAGGACAAAAGCAACAACATCAACAACATCATCAACAACAACAACAACAACTACTACCTCAGCGACAACATCTCGGCAGCACCAGCAGTAATTGCAGCTCGGGCTGTCCTCCTAAAAGTCCCCTCATTTCCAGTCATCCTGCTTTCCAGTACTTCAAGGACAAGGACCAACCTGCCAGAAGAGACCAGAGGATAGATGGAAGGAAGGTTGAAGAGAACGAAGGAAACAGCAATACAACAGTGACACTTGTAGCCACGATGCCAAAGAAGAAGTCTCCTGTCGTCGGAGAGCAGACAACAAAACCTAGCAACAAGATCCACATCATCACCAACTCCTCGACGACTCGTTCTTCTCACAACGACCTCAACAACAACAACAACAGCAAGAGTTCGAGTTGTTCCAGTGAGCCCGTGGCCGAATCTGCTGAGTCGTCGAACAAAACGAAATACAGCGTTTCAAAGCTGATCAGACAGCACCACGATGAGATCCAGTCCAACTCTCAGTTCAAAAGGTTCTCTGGCAACGAACGCTGCAAGTGGTTCTTCAGGTCCCTGAGGGGGGAAAGAGCTCCGAAGTCCTCTGACGAAGCCAGCGGTTCTGAGTCTGGCAGCGTGACCAGGGACTTCGAATGTTCCCGGTGTCGTCTTGCATCTCTGACGGCCAGTCAGTTGGAGGAAAGCGTCGACACGCTCCAGTCCTCACTGGCCGAGAAGTCCTCCAAGTTGGAACGTCTTTCGGCAGAGCTGGTGGAGAGGGACTCGAAGTTGCAGCAGATGGAGACGAGTGTCAAACGGTTGGCCTCCGAGAACAACGAACTGAAAGCCTCCATAAACCATCTCATCTCCGAGCAACACTTCGGCAGGCGAGTTCTCATGACCTTTGACACCGAATACAAGAGTTCATCGGGAGGTCAGGACCAGTTCAACAGCGCTCCTCAATACGCTTCGACGCTCGGCGCCAGGGGCAGATCCGCCTGCCTCAGTCAACCGTCCTTGACCTTAACGACCGACCTTTACAATGGGGCTCGCAGAGAAAGCGAAAGCGAAACTCGAAACGGGATGTCCACAAGCGTCAGGAATATCAACGTGCTCGTAAAGAATCACCTCGCGTCGATTCGATCGGTCGGCTACGACGACGACGACGACGACAACGCCGATGACGAGGCTGCAGTTTTTTCCGCCGCTGAGAGGAACAGACGACATTATCCAGGTATGTTTGAGAATGTCGTGACGTTGATGCGTGCAGGTTGGACGAATGGGTTGCGTTCCTGCACACGGCGGTAATGGCAACAGTCGTAATGTGTCGTGTTCGAAACCCAGACTGCACTGCCACAAGCGCCCTTGGGAAGGAGCGCTACATAAATGGTCAACAAGAAGCGCGCCTCTGACGCTATGCGTATGGCGCTATATAAATGAAGTATATTTACATGTTCGATGTTGTGAAAGTACAGGACGTCAGGGAGTCGTGTTACATGTTTTTAGGCAACCAAACGTATCGGGTTAGCCGTGAGGGTGCTTGTGTATGCCCCATGTTTGACTCAGCCCTCGGGTTTTAATGTTTACAATATCCAGTTGGATGACATCGATTAGGATGATTTAGGTAGTGATTATGACGGTGATGATGACGATGACGACGATGACGATGATGATGATGATGATGATGACGATGATGAAGTCACAAAGTCGGTCGATTAAAATGTCAAAGTACTTCGGACTTATAATCCGAGTTTCAATGCGTTCGAGCAACTGTCGTGTTGAGGGCGTCATGACCTCCTTATGTGGGTCAGCAATTTGTAGTTTTTGTAATCGATGTGGATGGAGATGATGACGATGAAGACGATGGTGATGATGATGACGATGAAAATGAGATGACGACGACGATGAAGATGATGGTGGTGATGATGACGATGAATATGAGATGATGATGACGATGAAGATGATGGTAGTGATGACGACGATGACGATGATGGTGATGGTGTTACTACTACTGGTGCTGCTGCTGCTGCTGCTGATGATGATGATGGTAATGCTGTGATATCATGTGATACCATGCTCCTCACATAAGTGTGACGTTTGCTGTCTTTGTGACAAACAAGCCGCGTGTTATGAAGATGATGATGATGATGATGATGCAGATGATAAGTTGGACTTTGTCCTCGTTCCATCAGTAATAACATCTTTCAACACAATAATGATATTGTGATGATGATGATAATAATAACAATAGTAGTAGTGGTAATAGTAATAATAATAATAATAGTAGCAACAACAACAACAATAATAATAATAATAAAATATTATAATCACTCAAACAGTCATTAAACCCAAACCACTGCACGTTGGACACGACACAACCCCGATGAACAGAAGAATTCGGGAGCTGTCCTTGACCGACAGGGAGTGGCATTCCAGCGAGGGCTTCTCGTCTCGTGTCGCTACTGCGGCCACCGCAAGGACGACGGCATCAGGAGCGGCAGACGACTACACCAAAGAGAGGAGGAGTGCCAAATCCAGTTTGGAGTTGGATGACAGTCTGTGCGTGGAGTGGGTCTTTAGTTTGTTGTTTTTGATGTTATAATTTCATAAATTATGAAAGAATAATATTATGTTATATGTCGGTAATAGTAATGAATATGTAATAAATATGTTAATTAATATATAATAAATATGTTAATTAATATATAATAAATATGTTAATTAATATATAATAAATATGTTAATTAATATATAATAAATATGTTAATCAATATGTAATAAATATGTTAATTAGTCATAAACAGAGGGCATTTCCTAACGTTAACGAATTAATTGGAGTTAATAATGACAAATTGTGGTTATAATGTGGTTATTACTATTACTTCTTTATAAAACCATTCGCCGCATTCGCGATCATCATTTCTGGGTAACATAAATTATACCGATTAGTCGGTGTAATATTAACAGGCCCTAATTAAAATAACACATTAGCATAATTTATCCTCAACCTCAGGTATCCCAACAGAACCTTCCGGCAACAAATGGAATGTCTCAAAGGAGTTGCAAAGAGCGTCGAATCCCTCAAGAGCGAGTCGGCAGGCCGCAGGTTCAAGCCCAGACGCCGACGCGGTACCGTCGCTGCCCCGGGGGAGGACATGGCCTACCCGATGCCGGACCATTACCGGCTCGGCGGATACAACTTCCCTATATCCAGCACGAGGAAGCTGTCTAACTACTCCCTGCAACAACAACAACAACAACAACAACATCATTATCAACAACAGCAACAACATTGCAAAATCGATGGTTTGTTTCAGTTGTCAGTTAAATTTAGAATTTTAATCAATTAATTTGTATTCGTTGTTAATCGTCATTTATTCTGCCGGATATCAATCGATTATCAATTATAATGGTATTAAATAATAAATATTTATTTATTTAGTAAATATAATAACTGCATTATATCAATTAGTAATTATTAAAACCAATTATATTAATTTAAAATTATTATAAACACATCATATTAATTAATAATAGTAATAATAATAATAATAATAATAATAATAGTAATAATAATAATAATAATAATAGCAATAATAATAATAATAATAATAATAACAATAATAATAATAANAATAATAATAATAATAATAACAATTTGAAGTGTCCATTGAATAAATAATTAATTGATGGAAATGATGAATAATATTATGATTACTTGTGGACTCTGTGAAGAGGGTAGCTTAATTATTATGCGCTTTTTAGACAATTCTTTATGATTTAATTTCAATGAATAAATAAATAAATGATGACGACGACGATGATGATGATGATGATGATGATGATGACAATGGTGATGATGATGATGATACTGATGATGAAACGATTCCAGATTGCCAGAGTGAAATTGGACCAACAACCCATGTGGGAGTCAACCGTCTCATCAGGGCCAACTCCACCGACTACATCGACCACTCGGCCGACATCCAATTGCACGGGCGACAGCAGCCGGAGCGACACCGACTTCCAGAATTCGATCCTCGCCACTACTACCTCCGGGGCCAACACGGCAGCAACGGCAAGAACGGCAAAGAAGGGGAATTGATTATCCAGTTGAAGAGATCGATGGAGAGAATGGAAAAGGAAAGAACGAAAGAACAGAGGATATGGTTGGATGAGAAGATGAGGGTCATCGAGTACCAGAAGAAGCTGCAGGATGCCTACCTCGGTCTTTCCAGCCAGTGCAGGAAACTCGAGCTGGAGTTGAGACAGCTGAGGGGCACCACGTGAAGAGTTGTCGTTGCATAAGTGGTAGTTTTAGTGGTAAATATTTTAATAAAGTTATAACGACAACGACAACAACAATTATAATAACAACAACAACAACAACTGTAATAATAAGTAATAATAATAGGTTTTTTTCAACTGGAAATAAATTTATGTTGCTAATAATTATCATTTTAATAACCGTGACATCACTTTAGGATTGTCGTCTGCTCCTTAGTGACATCACTATTTTCCGTAGCGCTTCCGTCATGACGTCATAATTAGCGATCGATACATCGATGATTTCGAGGATTGAAAGCTCTCAACAAGTGCTTGTACAGACGAATGTTTGCCTTGTAATTACTCATTGCTTGAATGCTATTCAGAATATATCGTATTTTGTAATATAATAAATTATTTTTCTTTATTATTTTGCTATGAAATGTTTCAAATTAATGACCCATTTTAGTTCTCAGAGCGTCTGTTCGATGTTAACATCCACGTCAACATTCTGTCAACATGTTGTCAACATGTTGTCAACATGTTGTTGCTTCAAATGCCTCTTATTTTGTTTTTTTTTCCATGCTTCTGGCAAATAACAAAAAGTCACTTGTAAGTAATTTATTAACCGCAAAGTCATCATCGTCATCGTTGTTGTCTTCGTCATCACCACCATCAGGTCCATCATCATCACCACAATCATCTCCATCATCGTCACCGTCACCATCATCGCTATCACAGCCACCATCGTCATGGTCATCGTCAATGTCATCATCGTTATCCTCATCAGCATTGCCATCATTTATCTTTTGAGGCGCTTCACTTCACTTCACTCCACTCACTTCACTCACTTCACTCGACTTCACTCACTTCACTCATTTCACTCATTTCACTCACTTCACTCACTTCACTCGACTTCACTCGACTTCATTCACAGACGAAACTTGTCTGCCTCGTGTTGTTGAAATTGAAATTCGTGATCGTCTTCTAATGAGGCATTATTTTATTATTATTATTATTTTATTATTATTATTATTTTATTATAATTATTATTGTTCAACAACATTTCACTTTTTGCATTCAAAATTTTATTTATTCTCACGACACAGAAAATTATTATTATTATTATTTTTTTTTATTGTTGTTATGAAGCTTTTGAAATGACGAACATGATTATGAATAACGATTCGTTCGGAGTCGAGTTTTTGGAGAAAATGAAAACAAAGACAAAAAAAATTTTAAACGATAAAAAAAAACTGATTTTAGGAGAAAATGATTTGCAGGCATGAATTTATTCCACTTCTAAATCAAGTCATCGTGACGCATCATGATCGACATAATGACGTCTGAACGAGCATAAAATAATCACATTGCAATAATTACTCATTCATAATTCTTCATGCACTGACCAATTATTCGTTCTTTAACGTAAACATTAAAAACAATATTTTTAAAAAGTAACAATAACGTCAAAAAAAGTTTGCACACATTCAAAAAAAAAAAAATATAACATGGAATTTCTTAATAAAAAAATGTCTGCTATCTGGCGAGATATTCGAAATAATTTTCCGTTTATATTTCCTTTCCCTAAAGTCAGCGATTGTTTCTCCATGGTAACCAGGGCCGCCGAGAGGGGGGAAAGTGCCCAGGGGATTCTGCTGGTGGCCCTGATGGTAACGGAGCTTAAACCATCTCCAATTGCTTGTTGATTGACTGACACCTCTTCCTAAGAGTTTTTGGCAAACTTGGCCGAAACCTGGTCTCCCAGATAAATAAAGAGGTCTTTAATTTAATGAGGGGCTAATTGATAAAAATTGCTTTATTAACGTCCGTTGCATAGCTAGATGATTAGGACGATGCAAGGGGCTGCTGATGCTAGGGTTTTTAAGTTTTTGGCCAGCTATTGGGGCTTTTGGGGTTGAAGAGGTTTTAGCAGAGTGGGGTGGTCTATTTCGAATGGAGTGATTGAAGATCTATTCTCTGTTCTCCTGAGTTACGCCGTTATCATAATTAATAATAAATTATATTATTTAGTATATATTATTATTAATTAATTACTAAAAACATTATAAATATTACATATAATAACTAGCTGTTCTACCCGGCATGGGTTGATGAAGAATATTTTACGTGAGAATTTATTATTTTAATAATGTTTATTAATTATAAATGTATAAATACTTTATAAATTATCCGATTATTAATTAATAATTATGAAAACATAATTACTTTTATTTATTAAATAATTAAGAATATAAGGACACCTTTAAATTTCTTCAAATTTCAACCTGACATCTGGCGACACTTTTATAAACATCCGAGTCCAAGATTAAAAAGTAATTATCACTCAGCTGTTACTATTACATCGCGGTCAGTTGCTCTCATCGCTTACACGGTGGATTTCAATCAAAGATGGCGGACCAGAACGAGTTTGGAAGCGGAAAAATTACAAACACCTTAGCTTCTTCTTTAATTCAATCTATTTAATTTGGTTGCGTCTGGGTGATCTGGCGTTCAAGCCAGTCATAACATCTTATTTTTTGTCGGCGTGCTGCTAGGAAGCAGAAGCTAAATGGAGAGGAACATTTCAGATCTTGCGAGGGAAAAGGGGGCGAGCCCTCGCATAACTTGATGAGATGATTTTTTTTTTGCTTCTAGCCAAAAGTCAGGGGGTAGCAGCCACTCAGGAGTGCCCCTCCCCCGAAATAGGCAAGCGAACGATGTATTGGGGGGGCTAACCATCTAGTTACGTAATGGATTTTAATAATAAACTACACAACTACAAACTACAACAACACAGCTTAAGCCGAATCCTCTTCAGAGCCTAGACCTGCCTAATTTTGGCTAATCAGTCAGGGAGTGTGCTAATCGTACTATGGTATCGATTTGAGCTCGTAACCTTGTCGCTAAAACTGACCACTTGCAAATAACTGTTTTTTTTTATTGAACAATTTAATTCATAGATTCGCAATAATTTGAATCAATCCATTCCGATAAAGTTCAACCAAAAGCAGAGACAGTGGTCTTAAAATGTCAGATCGCCTCGGACACTTTCGTCAGATGTTCTCGACCTTTTGCCTGCCACCCGGTGAGGGTGTCAAACAAATGTTTTACGTTTTATAAATGGAGAGGAACAAAGGTCACAGACACACACCCCTACGGCTTTTCCAACATTCCCTCAGAGTAACCATAGCAACAGCAATCGAGCGTGGTTGAATTCGAATCGATTGAAGCGACAATCGGTTGAAACACCAGCGATTTTCTTCAAATTGTTGTTCAATGCTATCGAATTGAACGAAATTACCTGAAATATTTTTGTGGTGACTTGGCACCTGGTTTATTGTCTTTGGATAACTGACGAAGTATGGTAACGTAATGTAAGCAAATTGGTGATTGACCGACATTTTTTTTCTTCTTCCATAATTTCGGTACATCATGAGGAAGGAGCTTTTTCCAGTCGTGAAAAGCACTTGTTGACATCGAGGTGATGGTTGCCAAGGAAACGGGCACGTGAAGATTTTCCCAGAGGTCCAAGTAATTGCTCTCGATGACCGTTGTTGAACTTCCCACGCCAGAATGGAAGGTAATAAGATGATGATGATGACGACGACGACGACGATAGTGATGATGACGATGTAATAATGTTAATGATAATGATGATGATGATGATGATGATGACGATGTAGTAATGATAATGATTATAATAATAATAATAGTATAATAATAGTATAATAATATAATAATAATCAATAAATAATTACCGGAACTTATCATAATAGATAAATATAAACGAAATTAATGTTAATGCAATATTAATTATTATAAATACATAATAATAAAAATGAATGTAATATTGATCATTGCACCAATCAATAAATATTTATAATAAATAAATACATAAAAAAAACCCCTAACCTAAGTCCCCGTCGTAAACATGACCCCTGTGCGGTCATAAAGGACCATAACCCCAGCATGAAATCTTCTCCATGTGTCAACAGGTCCTGAGAAAGTACCCTGCCAGGAATGACTGAATGTCCGCCCATTCAATATCCATACCTCCTCATGACATCCACTGGCTATGCCTCGTGCCCCAAAGGCGTTCGGGACTAAATTCACGGAATTAATGATGAGTTATTTTAAAGAGGTTTCTATCACGTGGGTAGTCGGTCAAGACTATGGAGATTCTACGGCCGTTGAATGGCCGCGGATATGTGGACTAGGGGCCGTGGATGGCGAGCCTAATCCCCCATCGTAGACATGGGCTCATAATAACTTTGGCTGGAGTGTTTGCCTATCTCTTCATGCGACATCCTAACGACATGGATTTTCAGAGGAGCTGAAAAATGATCGAGGGATGGAAAAGATGGAGAGATTGATGGAGGATGGATGAATGATGGGATGGACGGATGGATGGATATTAGAATTAGACGGATGGTGGAATTAGAAACAATGAGAAGGACATGATGAAAAACATAAAAAAATTCATGATAGCACCGCTATCAATAGTAAAATAATAACAGTCATAACAATAATAATATAATATAATAATAATAATAAAATCCACAAAGGTGATAACATCGGTCAATTGCATGACAGAGTCGTGCACTGTGTCACACTTACCATGTAGTAATGCAACACCAGACAACAATTGTCCAATAAAGGGTAAAGCATTTTCTTGCCAATAAAATGTTAAACCATTACTTTTATCTCACGCAGAAAACGCCCTTAAAAGTAGAAATTCAAAAACTCCAGCATCGACTCTTCAATTCTCTCAATCTCTCTCCTCTCTCCAAAGCATCAGCATCTCCCAAGAAAAGGAAAGAAGGAAGGATGAATGGCAAGGAAGGATGAGGAGATGTCTGACGATCTGATACGAGGCTTCAAGCTCAGATCCAAACTCACGCTTCGATGGATTTCGATACTCACTCCCCTGAGGGGTAAATTTGGGGCCGGAAGAGTTTTTTTGGGGGGTGGGTGGGGTGGGGGTGGGGGCTGTGGCAAGAAGGAGTGTGAAAAGGGGAGGTTAGAGATGATTAATTAGTTTGTTTCTGAATTATGTAACAATTTTTATCACTAATAAACGGGAAATGAGTGGGTGATATTTCAGTCTGCAACGACTATTAGGATGTAAACACAAAATTTTTAGAGGTAATCATGAAAATATTATTATTATTATTATTATTATTATCATCATCATATATTATTATCATATGCAACGATAATAAAAATATTTTACCTTGAAACTCATACCTCACCAAGGAAGGTCATTGCCGTAAAGTAACAAACGATTGAGATCAAGCTAAGCACCAATCAGGTGAACGAACGGATGAGCACGTGACACTTCAAATGATACGTGATTGGCTGATACGTGATGATGATGATGGTGATAATGATGAGGAGGAGGAAGAGCAAGAGATGGCAGGAGAAGGTCACATGTGTTTGAATTATAAAGGAAGCTTAGGATAAGGCATGCTCCAATGGAATTGACGGATGGTGAAATGGTGGATGAATGGATGGATGGAAGAAAGGATGGGTGAATGGATGGATGGATGGGTGGATGAAAGGATGGATGGATGGATGGAAGGGTGGATGAATGGATGAATGAAAGGATGGATGAATGGATGGATGAATGGATGAATGAAAGGATGGATGAATGGATGGATGAATGGATGAATGAAAGGATGGATGAATGGAGAAATGTAGGCGAATTGATGAAGCATATCTCTAAAACCGCTTTTCTTAGTCGGTAATACCAATCCCCAGATAACATTATCACTGCCATCATCATCATCATCGCCCTCTTTTGCTCTGTCATGGCGACTGAATGGGCGAACGTCGAGGTCTGGAAAAATATTCTCTCCTTCCTCCATATTTGATGTCTTTGTTTTCTTAGTGAAGTCATATCTTTAATGAGGTCAAGTCGTTGCCAATGGAGACGCCTGTATTGACGAGTGACCCCGAAGTTCCTGAGTCCTAAACTGCCGCATAAGGAGGCCTTTATGGCTCGTCGTTTGAGCTCTTGAAAGAGAGGGATGGAAGGATGGATGGGTGGATGAGTGGATAGATGGGTGGATGAGTGGATGGATGGGTGGATGGATTGATTGATGGATGGATGGATTGATTGATGGATGGATGGTTAGATGGATGGATGGATCCACCCATTCTTCCACTCATCTACCCATTCTTCCACTCATCTTATACTCATTGAATCATCCATTCATCAGCCTATCAACCTTCATCTCACACGCTGAGTCAATCAGTGACGTCATCAAAGATCCTGCATCAGGCCATCTCCATTTCAGGGGATGTCCTATCGGCTTCATTCCCTTTGATCATGTGAATAAGATGAGATGTGCCCCTCTGGTGATGATGATGATGATTGCGACGACGACGATGATGATTATAATGACGATGCTTATGATGATGACGATGATGATGATAACATTAACAACAACAATAACATTAACAATACCAATGGTAACAATAATAACAATAACAACAACAACAATAGTAACAACAATAATAACATTAACAATAACAATGGTAACAATAACAACAATAACAACAACACAATAATGTAATTACTAATTACCAATCCTATTGCATCTATTCTGAGTAATTGCTTATCATTCTATTTGAATAAATAACAATGACAACAATAACCTTTTTAGAAAATAAATTATATTTCTGAATAAATTTAAAAATTATGAACAAGTGGAGTACAAAGATTTCGACCGTCGAAATGGCATGGAATAATTGAAGGAAGACATTTGAGCGTTAATATGGAGGTCCATGGCTAAGGTAAATATAGATTTTAAAACAGATATCGAATTTATATCAAAACAATTTTTATATAATAACATTATTAACAATAATTATGCATTCGTCGATCAACAACAACATCATCATAATAATAATAATGATAATGGTAATGACGATACTAATAATAATAATAATAATAATAGCAACAACAATAGCAAATATTTATATTTAATTATAATTTTAAATTACACAAAATTGTAACACAATTTACAGTAATTTGTTACAATATAATTTCGAATGATATTATTGCTCACGACAGCGTAATAAATATGCACAATATTCGTAACAAGGAGTTGTGGCCTCCTGAATTAGTCCAATAAAATGGACTCAATTTAAAATTTCTCGAAAGGAATTCATGAAATTTTTCAAAATATTTTTGCATGCTTTTCAGAAAATAATTGCTAATATTTTCAAACATAACAATAACGATAATAATAATTATTATTTTTATTATTTCTAAAAAAAAAATACTCTCGATTTTCTAAATAATCCATTCAAATTGCTTCACAATTTAGAAAATTCCGTTTTAGAAATATAATTAATTATATTTAAATTTAAAATAATTCAATTTATAATAAGTTAATTGATCGATTAAAACATTTCTAAAGTTTTAATTGTCAAAAATTATTTTACGAACAAATGATAAAATTCAGTTGAAATTAATGAATTAATAATAATTATTATAATTTATTTATTCTTCCAGAAAGAGTTCTTCATCAGCAACCATCCATCACTATGGAAACTGAAGTTTAAATGCCAAAGTTTTGAATGGATGGATGGATAGATGGATGGATGGATGGATGGATGGATGGGTGGATAAGTTAATGACTAAAGTCAACAAATAAATGACTGAGATTAATAAATGGATGGATGGAGGATGTGGCCAATAAAAGCACTTTTCCATGGAGCATTCCACTTCTATTGGAGTGCAGGACAAATACTTGTCTCCATGTACGTCTGAAGACATCAAATAACCAGTGCAAACAATGCTCTCTTCATGGAGCAGACATCCCGCTTCGTCATGTCCATTCAAGAATGAGGCATTAACAAAGTTAAGTTGTTGGCAACAAAATTGTTGTTTTTGTTGACATTGAGCAACATTGTTGTTGAACATTAATAATAATAATGATGATGATGATGATGATGATGATGATGACGACGACGATGATTGTGATGATTATGATGTTAGTAATGATGAAGAGATGGTGATGAGGCCGCTTGGTTGTTGTGAGCATGATAGCATAATACCCAGTCCCAATCACTGCCGGTTGATGAGTACAAAGCAATGTTTGCCGAGATAATTGATCCCATGATGATGATGATGATGATGATGATGATGATGATGATGATGATGATGATGATGATGATGATGATGATGATGATGATGATGATGATGATGATGATGATGATGATGATGATGATGATGATGATGAT
>MPNW01000987.1:0-15810 GCA_011800805.1 Hirudo medicinalis
TTCAACTGAATCCGCAGAAATCCGAAATCATGTTCATCGGCACACCTGTTCGCCTAAAAACTATGTCTCCCCCAACCTCCATAAACGTTGCAGGCACCCTCCTTCCTTCTTCTACTACTCTTAAACTTCTCGGTGTTACTTTTGATTCTCATCTCAGCTTTAAAGAACATTCCGCCTCCATCATCAAATCATGCAATCATCTCATCTGGTCAATTCGGCATATTCGCCCACTCCTCTCCGTCGATACAACTTCTGCACTTGCACGCAGTCTTGTTCTCTCTCGCCTAGATTACTGCAATTCCCTTCTCTATGGTACATTTACCTCTTTGATCCATTCCTTGCAGCGCGTACAAAACAAACTCGCCAAACTTGTCCTTCTTAACCCAACCTTCAATAGCACTGACTGCCTGAAGAAATTGCACTGGCTACCGATCCATAATCACATCATCTTCAAAATCGCTCTCATGACATATCGAACTCTCGCTACATCCAATCCACCATATCTCCAACACCTCCTTTTCGGCCGTCATACGTCTGGTCTTCGATCATCTTCCACCATTCAACTACACCAACCAGTTCACAAATCATCCCTCATCAATAGAGGCTACTCGCATGCCACCCCTGCTGTCTGGAATGCCTTACCTCCCCAAGTAAGAGATCAACCATCCCTGGAGCTCTTCAAAAGCCACCTGAAAACCCACCTCTTCAGGACACCAACATGAAGCTAATGAAGACACAAGGCGCCTCTGACGCTATGCAAATGGCGCATTATAAATTAACTATTATTATTATTATTATTATTAAGATGCTTCACTTTGTTTCCATATTATTTTCTTAAATTATAATATTATCTAAACATCTGGTAAATAAACTATTTATGGGTTGCAAACAGGCTGGAATCAAATGCCAATATTTGCCAAAATATTTAGTCAAATATGATTTATTTCAAGCATTTTGCATTGATTTTGTAAAAAGAAATTTTTTCTGCGTTTTTGAAAAAGAAAATTAATTTATTATTCGATAATAACTTATTCAATCTGAACTTATAATTGGTTTCTGCAGAACAACGAGAACAAAGGAACATGACGACTACGATGATGCGATTCCATCAGAAATGAAACCGCTCAATGACATTAGCGCAGACGTTTGACAGCATAAACATGGCAAAGAATGACTGCAAACATTTTTTCTCCAAATATTTTTATGGGATGAATCCTCTAAAATCATTTGCCAATTTATTGCCAATTTGTTTTTACATCGGCGTGTGAATGTGAAGCGGCGATGACAATTGTTTTTTTGTCGATGTTTTTCATTAAAAAATTACTGTGATTTGTGCAAATTATCGAGAAATAACATTTAAGCAAAACTGAAAAAGATTCTAAAAAAAAAACAAAAACAAAACAACAATACAAATACAAAATCAAAATATCGATCTTATACAAATAAATATTCCCTATAATGTCTTTAAAAACTGCTTGCTTGAAGCTGAATAAAAATGATTTCGTGGTTCTATTTTCGTGATACTTCCAAAAACTAAACAAGCATTTACCATTTTTATATGTGATTCTTGTGCCTTATTTCTTATTTCTTGTGTCATATTTTATAATCTTCTTGAAATGATCTGCGTCCAATAGACGTAGTGTTCTGTGTTCCAGGCGCGTAGTTCCGGTATTGCAGCCCCCAATCGGTTTCGAGTTTTGGGGTTCAGTTATTCTTTGTCGCTCAGCAACCTTCAAATTTCTTTAAAATAATATCATGCCTCATGTGTCATTGTGAGAAATTCATTTTGCTTGAAGATAGTTTGAATCTACGCCTCCAGGATGTATCCTGTAATATTAAATGTACCGGAGATCCTTATAGTGTTTGCAGTGGTAAAGAAAAAGCTTCTCTATTTTCCAGTAAAATACTGCTTTTAATTTATTTATTATATTTTAACAAATGACTGGGATAGATGTGCACCTCTAACACCGCTTGGAACAAGGGCCAAAAATAATTAGTTGGCAATTAATTTGAATTGACAATTATTTCTTGGAGACAATTAATTACTATGTATATGCACTCCATCTGTGTTCGTGTATAAAAGTTTGCAGAGTGGGTTCGCAGAGTGATTGGACATGCTCAAACTTTTTGAAATGTTCTTGTTCCCATGACATGTTCGGGGCTTGTGGTGGTTCTTGTCAACCAGGATTTATTGGAGACCACTGCCTTGAGCGAGGTAATAATTTTATTGTTTAAGACTTCGTCGAAGTACTGTATGTAGTTATTAACTTTTATCATTACCATTACTATTGTCGATTCACAGCTGATAATTTATTTACAAAAATATTCATTGAAAAATAGACATTGAAAATCATTCTTAATCAGTAAGCATAAACGCAATGGATTATTAAGCAATAAATAACAACTACAAAGTTCTGTATACGTGGTGTGAGCAGGCGACATTATTGTTACATTCATGCGGACTGAAGCAAAATGAAAATTACTTAGAAATAGAGACATTCTAATAATGAGCATTTAATACCTAAATAGTTCAACATCAAACTCGAACACTGAGTTATTTATTTATACGAAAACCTACTTATTCATAAAACCATTTTAATGTGGGAAAAAATGATAATACTACATTATTTAATAGCTAATAATAAATTATTTAATAACTAAAAAGTATTTAAAGAAATTAACAGCCAATGATTATGAACATTCAAAAAGATATGAAACAATATTTTTTTTCTATATTTTGAGATATCACCACTAATGATGAGACCAAGAACCTGAAAAATTCCTTCAAACGACATTGGAGCTCTTACCCCACATCATTCTACTCTTACTTTGCTTTCTGCTTCTAGTAGCTTTGCTCTTGTGCTTAGTCACAGAGAACTAAAACTCCTAATCATAGCATTATCCTAACAATCGTCAATAACCATTTCAGGAAAATATCTCGTCGTAAAACAAGCAATCTTTCAGCACAACAAAGCATCCAGAAACCTGATGCTGAGACACGTAGTAACGGTACTAGCTAACAATAGCTGCTATACTTTATTCCAATGCTAACGAAGTCGCTGCAACACAACCGATGCCAAATAAACTTGACATCATGGAAGAAACAGCTTACATAGGGTTAAAGATCAAAGTATTTAAAAGTAACTATCTTTATTAATATCGCTTTACTTAATTCTTAAGTTTTTAAATTATTTAAATGGTCATTTTGTCTTAAATTTACTTTAAATCGGTTTCTTCAGATTCTGATCATCCAGATTTTCTTGCAGATTCTATGAAAATTTAATAGCGAATACAATATGCAACTTAATAACAATCTGGCAACAAAATAAACAATGAATGACAATCAATTTTTTTTATTATTATTATTAAAAAAATAAAGACCTCATTAAATATACACGTGACCTTATACAAAAATTTGATCAATTCCCTAGTAAAATGTTTATGCAAAGGTTTGTATCAGACAAAAATATGCGACTGTTGAAATAATGATTCACCGAAGGAACCAGTGCCTTTAAGAATATTATTTATCTGTCCGAAAACAAAATGCAACCATTTCCTACAATAAGTGCATGAGAGCTTAAATATGCAAAATGCTTTAACGTAATAGTTAATAATTGCAACGGACACAACATTTCCAATGAAATAAATTTTGGTCTCTGTTCGGGCCGAAATCTTGACAGAGCTTCTTGTTAAAGTTTAATGGTGTTTGTGAAAAATATCTGACGGATGAATATATACAATTAATTAAATGACTACACGAGATGGAGAATTTTATGGATGTGCTTTAAGTAATAAAAGCATTGTTTCAAAAGTTTTTGGAAAATTATTGCAGCCATTTGAATACGTCAACTGAAAACGTCAACAAAACTAGCCATAATAAAACATTTGAAACCTATTTCTTTTATTTAAATGGAACTTGATTATCTACTTTATTAATTAGCAGAATGGAATACTAATTTACTCGATAACCGTTGAGCATTATGTCACGTGCAATAAAATCAGTATATATTCTTCAAATACTTTTGGATATCATGGGTCAGTTTTACTGATATCGTTAAATAGATTTTAAAATGTAAGAAAATCATTTAAATTTGAATCACAAATGTTTATTCATCGCAAGTGAAATTGTTACAAGTTTTCAAGAATTCCTATTTATTGATCAAAGACTTATTTTGTGCGTTACACGATTTTTAGGATGTTGAAATTTACAAATTATCAATTAATTAGTTCTTAATAAGTTTATGTATATTTTTTGGCAAATGTTGAGGCCATGAAATATGCATTTTAAAATGTTTTTTTAACTCAAGAACTCCATCAAGCGTGAAACTGACATTTTTATTTAAATTTATTGAAATTTTTTAAATTGAAGAATTCATTTGGAGAGTGAGAAGCAACATATTTTTTGTTTCAGGAGTAACAGCAATTAAATTTTGGCCGCATGGAGCCTATATCGTTTACTGCAGCAAAAACTTGACTTCCACTAAGCTGATCGACGGTGATAAAAGTTCATCCAACTTCGAATCATTTTCGAAAGAAGCTTGCGGTAACAGCGAACTGAATATACATCTTGGTGGATTATATAGCATTCATTATATCATTATCTTCGAAGGACAAGGTCGGCAAAATGCACTGATGAACAGAAATCAAGTTTCATCATTCAAATATTAATAACAATTCAATCATCTTTAACTTATTGAATTCTGAGAGACTAATTGTCTTAATAATAGACTTTACTTAGGTAACAAACATCTCCAATGCAAGCTTAATCTGTAAAAGATGGATGCATAATATTTAACCGGATTTAATGACCTTAAAATTATGTTAAGTTACTTTTTGATTGCCTCTTTAAATTCTAAAACAACTGAAGAATCAATTTGAGACTCGCTTAGAGACATTTAAACCAAAACTTTAGTTTCAGGGTCGTTGAAAAATTTAACCATTGCTGCTTTCTTATTTCAATCTCATGATCTCATCTCAATCTAAGGGGTTAAAATTTATCACGAGATATTTTATTACTTCGGAAATGTAGAATAATGAAATCGTACGGCATTCTTTACGTAACCATGTGTATCTTTGACAAAAATAAGTTTCAATGATGTAGCAATTTTGATCGTTTAGTCTTGATGATGAATTAGCATTTTTCTTAGGAAATTATGCTGATCAGTGGTCTTTCTTGGTCATTAAAGTGGGATCAGATGGTGCCTATTCAAGTTGCGGATCATTCCTTGCCATCTCACGTAAGGATGGAAAAGGAATAAGGGTGAACTGTGTACGCACTCCAATGACTTACGCAGATATTTTAATAATACCGCACAAAAACAGAACTTATAACATTGCGGAAATAGAACTGCATGTCGTAGGTGCATACTACAGATTTTTTTTTATCGACTTTATATAATGATATCCTTGTAATACTTTTATTCTTTAAGCCTTGACACAGTCCGATAAGCATTTTTTGGCATATCGAGGTTGTTTTAAAAACTTTGGTGAGGGTGACTACGAAAGTGAAAATTGCGAGTTTAAATGCGTACGGGATAGATATACGTTTGCTGGAATCAAGGTTAGGATTGGTTTTGATATAATTTATTTATATTAGGGCTGTAGATTATTATCCACGTTAACGCGAGCGGTTAACGCGTTAATGCCCCCTGTTGAAATAATTAAGGCGACATTAACTCGTTCAATTTTTTTTAAATACTTTTTTTTTTATAAATAAATAAAAAATAAAAATAAAAATTATTTTACAAATAAATTATTATTTATTTATTTATAAATTATTTATTTTATTTATAAAATAATTTAACCTAACATGTTTATATTAATTTATGTTCTATAACTCTTTGTTTTGTGCATCTTGCTATTTGGCGTCCGGCTTCCCATATTATTATTGTACAAAAACCGATCGTACAGTATTGCGCTTACAAAACATGCGATAGCCACAAGTAGCATAGATAAGTCAATTTTTGGAGTACATATCCTGGAATGTGTAATGCTGGAACGTTTCCAGAATCAGAGACTGTGGGAGTGGCCATCAGAAGAGGTTTGATGTTCCGAGTTCTATACCCACATGACTCTGGGTCAGGGAAGGACGGGCAGAAATATCAGCAGCTTTTTCTGATCCAACTTGGATGGATCTTCTCTTGGGGATAATGCAGGGTCTGCATAAGGGTTGGTCCGCCCGGACGCAAAATCGAAATCCATTATGCATAAGGATTGTGCAGACGGAATTCATTGTGGGATCTAGGATTTCTTTGGCACCTGTCGAAATCAAGGATGGGTGATGTGTCAGCAGCTGAGAAAAGCTTTAGGGCATTATAGAACAGAACCAGAAATTGTCAAAGTTTTGTGTCCATTGGAATGGTGGCGGAAATGGGTCATCTGCATAATCCACACTTGCACAGCCTTCGCCGACCATTGTCCTTTTGTGTAAATTTGTCAATACCGATTAAGTCTCGCTAAAAAATTCAAATTGATGGCTAACATATTTTCGGAGAATCTCCTTTTGGACCGATAGTTTAATGTAATTAGTACGTTGTAATTTAATTGTTCAATTATTTACGAATAAAATAATAGACGGAAAAAGTCCAAACCATGAAATGCATTGACATCATCGGAGGGGGAATAAATACATGTTATTTCAGAAGTTGAAAAGATTGCACTAATGGATTTGTATTTGTACATAGTCCAGCAGATCTTGTGCCTGTAGTAATAAATTAAATATGGACGATGAAGTACCTATAAAAAATTGCGCTTTGGATTGCCCTGAAGGTCACACAGTCTGTGGTGGAAATGGCACCTACGCCGTCTACCTGCGTAAGTATTATTCAAATCAAATTTTTAGGTTTATCTAAAGATGATATTGTTGACAGCCAAAATCATTCAATTCTTGTGAATTAAAGGTAGGCACTAGCTAGTAAGATCATGCCATCGATATAATAATGTTGTAACCCTGGCGTCAAAATATTCATTAATTTTTATAATTAAGTTTATATCCGCCTATTTAGAATCTTCGTAAGACAATTAAAGTTATAACAATCGCACAACAGATATTAAATCCTGCAGGTGCACAGAAATAGTCGACTCGATTATTCAGTTCTATTCACTTAACAGTTGCTCAATAAACTTACTAGAAAACTTATTAGTTTGCGGACCCGCTATTTATTTGTTGTATATCTACGTAAAGCTTTCTATTTGTCTATCCATTCGTTTGTTCGTTCAAAATGTTAAATATCATTGCAACATAGAAAAAACTGAACAAACTGAATTTAAAAGAGTTCATTATCCGATCTCAATTAAGTACTTTTTGTTTTTTGAGAATTATTTTATTGAAACTTTTTTAGTTATGTCTCCGCTGCCGCACAATGCCTTGTGCATTCATGATTCCTCACAATTTCAAACAAACTCTATTGCCTCAAATGACATGTCAGTGGAAAAATGCTTGCATCATTGCAATAGCCACAAATATTCAGTCTTACAGGTTACCAAATATTTTTAAAAATTAAAATTGTTCGCATGCAGTAGAAGTCTTTAAATTTGAAAATAAATTATAATTTGTTGAAAATTAATTTCAAGAATGGAAATACGTGCTCTTGCGAAAGTGCTCTCATTAATTCCTCACCAGATTCTATTGCACCTCTTCATTTATGTAATGTCAAATGTGCCGGAGATCTCCAATTTTATTGCGGTGGTCAATGGAAAGCCATTTTCATTTCCAGTAAAGTATATTATTTTATCCTTTATTGTTTATTACACAAATTAGTAAGGATCATCATAATACTTATTGAGTTTAATTCAAATTACTTGATGACAATTAACGTAGAATGACATCTTCTTAATATGATATCTGTATTTAAAAGCTTGCAAAAATGAACCGCTGGATATATTGACATGCTTAGACTATTTGAAATGCAATGGCTCTTATGACATGTTCGGAGTTTGTCGTGGGTTTTGTCAAGAAGGATACACTGGTGACTACTGTCTTGAGCAAGGTATTAATTCTATTGCTTAAAAGTTTTCTGAAGCATGAAGAATGAATTATCTGATCATTAGGATGCAATGCATTGACATTTACATTTTACATTGGAGATATGTTTTACCTTCGTAGTAAAGAAGACATTTAAATTATATAATTCACTAGTGTACCCGGCAAGGCGTTGTTGTGGCTCAGTCTGGAAAAGAAAGCGCACGTTTCTAATGTGTGTTTGATATATAGCCACATCAATCGAACTCATAAACACACAAACATTCATTTTTATTTTTATAGATTTGAAATATAAATTTTTATAAATTAATTTAATTTTATTTTATTGCTTTTTAAATTGAGAATCTTCAAGAGCTGCTTATATGGAAAGTGTACAAATATGTAGACAAACTTTCATTTTTATTTATATAGATAGAAGATAGATTATTCTCTTATTGTTTTCTCGTTTTGTATTGGACATAAATGACTCGAAATAAAAAATTCAGAATAAACAATCGTCAAAAAGGACCATCAGAAAAAGCATAAGAGATACGCGTTAAACATTCAGTCAAAATACATTACTCCAAGAGGAATGTTGAGTCAAAATATATTACACCTCACGGAGAGATGAGGTCGCGAGTGGGCTAGCTCCCCGATCGCGATAAAAAAAACCAAGCTGCTAAACGTCCGACAAAGAAACCATGCCCCCAAGGTCCCAGCCGAAAGAAGAGGGAGAATGACGGACCATCAACGGACTCAATGATTACCGACCTTGCTTCCAACGGACTTCCGATTCTGAATAACACCCCGGACAATGGCGTGCCAGTTAGAAGATCTACGTGTGGAAGAGTGTTCGCAACCGAGAGGGGACTCAAGGTCAAACAAAATCAAACTGTGGGTTCGAGGCATCGGGACAGCGTACTATCGCAAAGTTGCAGATAGATAAAACGCCGGACGACATCAGACCGGAATCACACCACAATTCCGAGTGTGTCCGAGTCTCTCGCCAAGGGCAAGACCCCCCAAGAGCCAGAATAGGGTTCTCTCGAGGAAACGACAAGAGAGGCTGGTCAGGACTGGATGAAGAACTCAAGAAAAGCCTGAAGGATGGATCAGTGAAATCCTTCAGTAACTTCATCTATAATAAATGCATCGAGAGATTTGGAGTCGTGCCTGTCAAACGACCGCAGGAAAAGAAGGACTCCAGGCGACAGCGCAAACTCGGACGCCTCAAAGGCGAAAAGAAAGCGTTTCGCCGTCGGTGGAAAGTGGATAAAAAAGAAAACGAGAGAGATAAATAAATAGATAAATAAAAGATGCGATCGATATAAAAAGGCCATAGAGAACCTCGCATAGTCGAACTTTGCAGGTGCAAAGCTGGTAGTATGCGACATGAAGAAGCCATTGAGAGCTTTCGGAGTCGCTCCAGTCCAGGCAGCAGTGACCGGCATAAGAAGGCCAAAGAGGGCCTGTCATAGCCGGCGGTAAGCGTTGGGTTCCGAAGTATAAAAACCGACAGGGACATCCGGCTGATCGTCGGATGCGGCCCGCCCCCCGCCCTTCCCGAAAACGTCAGGAGATTCAAAGGGCCGAAAAGTTTGAAGAAGGGGATCCTCTGAGGATCCCTGTCGGAGCTCCAAGGGGGAGTAATAAGAAAGAAAAAAGACCAAAAAGGAATGTTGAGTCAAAATATATTCCTTTAGCTTAAGTTTAAATAATGACAATGGCATATTCGATAACAATTCTGACGGCAGGTTAAAGTAAAAGCGTGGGCCAGTATTCCAATTCATGGAGAATGTTTTCTACTGTTTGAGCGAAGTCTGATCTAAAGTGCTGAGATGATCTCTCAATGAATATTTAAAAGTTCAACGGAAAATTCATAGAATGACTTAATTATGTTATGAAGTACTTCTTCATATAGCCCTTTCAGTATGACAACCACAAAATCATAACTCATTTGTCATTCAGTTGCATTAGAAAAATTGTTTAAGTGCCTTGATTTTTAAAAATGTTGAGACAATATGAGATCAAACATTACTACTGCATTTATAGATCTCTCCACGTACCGGATTTCTCCACATAAGTCTGATAGTTGGTTTTGGAAGATCTTAGCAGCTATTCTTCTAGCATTTCTGATTTTATCAATCCTACTTAAGTGGTTAGTTATATCGAGCTAAAACTCCATTTCATTATCCTATCACTAGTCGATGACGGTTTTTCAGTAAAAAGTCCAACAAATCAAGCAAACTTTCGAAACAAATGAGTGTACAAAATCAGCCTGATGAAGAGGCACCAGCCAGCGATTTAACCGATACTACTGAAATTGGTAAGGCCCCACCAGTGCCAGTACCAGTGCCAATACCAGTGCCAAGTTAACCAAAAATTAAAGATGGTTAGATACAACTTAAAGAAAATAACCTACTTTATTAATATTCAAGCTAATGCTTGCTACATGATCTTAAAACCACTAAAGATTCCCGCTTTGTTACGTTATTAATTTCAAATTTATTTTTGTACTATTTAAAGTGCTTTAAATTGGTTTTTGCAGATTCTGATCATCGAGACAAGTTGCAGCTTTAAGAAAAGCCCAAAAAGAAAAGAATATGTAATTCATTATCATCAATTTTCAAAACATAAGGCACAATTGAAGTTCGAAAATTAAAAAAAAAATAGAAAATAAGAAAAAGAAAAAATATTTGTAAACGTGAAGTGTAACCTTTTGAATGTATCTGATCAAAATATCAAAACAATGGTATCTGAATAATTAAAGATATGTGACTGCGGAAATAAAGATTTCAGGATGGGACCAGAGTGTTTTGTAAAATTAATTTGTACGTTCGCCAAATAATTAAATGCGCTTCTAAATAACTATGTTCCAGAATTGGACATAAATAAGATGAAACCGTTAATTTAGCATCAAGCAGTTAAATGTGCATAAATCTTTACTTAAAATTATGTCAAAACCTTTGTAATTTTGATGAATTATTATTTTTTTATAATGCACTAATGAACTTTCAATTGGGAAAACCATTTATTTTTTTATTTTTTTTTGAGACACGTGAAGGCAATCTCAAAGAAAAGTCACTTCAAACAAACTTCTTCCTTCAAATAGCGAGATCGTCCACTACATGTTTAGTGTAATTGCTAGATATTGACATTAAGTTGCTGATGACATTTGTCAGGTTCTATAATTCTCTGATCGGGTTCCAATCTTATTAAATCGAAATCGTTCGAAAACAACAACTACAATGGAAATGAAAGTATATTGACAAATAAGAAATCAACAATAAAAGATCGAAACTTAAGTATAATATCAAAATATTCGATAAAATCTCGACAAATCTATTGTTCTCGACTCTTCGCGCTCTTTCACACACACACACTTGCACACAACTCAGACTCTCTATCGAACTCTAACTCTAACGCTCTCTAACACCACTCTCTGGCCTCTCTCAGACCTCTCTAGGACCTCTCTATTAACTAACTCTGCATATCTCTTTATATATATATCGAGTTAATTAGATTCATCAATATGCAGAAAGTCATCGAATCGTTCGATCACGCGTAAGAATACATCAACCCCTTGCAACCTCATCACGTACTTCATATAGTCATCCTCGAACAAAAGTAACATCATAAAATATTCAAAAGTCAGGTCACTGACAGACATTGTAATCGCACTTTGTAAGCAATTGATTCAAAATATCTAAAGATGGCGTGCAGATTGTCCGAATTGGTAACGTTCCTGTACACGGTGGTTGTCAACAGTCGTAAAGTTTCATGTTCAAAACCCAGCCTGTACTGCCGCAAGCGCCCTTGGGAAGGAGCGTTACATAAATGGTTAACAAGAATCGCCTCTGACGCTAAGCATATGGTGCTAACCCTAACCCTAACCCTGAAGTACATTTACATTTAAAGCCTTGGACCAACCGTGCACGAGCACGAGATGACAAAGAACGTTAAAATAATAACAAGTGCCTCAATGTTTCAATAGAGGTCGATCGCTTTTTCAAATTTAATTTTATTTTTTACATTTTACGAAATAAATTTCTAAAATTCGTTTTAAATTTATATATTTATATATCATTTAATTTCGGTTCCATGTTATATAAACAAGAAATGACAATTTACTTTTTCGGTTAGTCACAACGGGCACACGTTCAGATATATGGCTTCATGTTCGGCTTGTGAAAAAGTTATTACCAAAAGAACGCATAGAGTTTTATGCAAATCTTGCGAAGGATGGATGCACTAACGGTAAGAATATACATAATAAATTGTATACTACGATGTTATCTGGTTTCACTAAAGTCATTGTATTATCTTGCAATATTTTAATTTCTTAGAAATTTCATCCGAGAGTCACAGGGAGGCAGTAAAAGACAGCCTCACATTTAAATGGGAATGTCAAAGTTGCAGAGAAAAGCAGAAACAATTGGAGGATAATGAATCCAATACAGACAGCATATAAAAAAATTAATTAGAGGTTACTAATTGATTGTAATCAATATTACATTATATACAATCTATCTGTCTTCGAATTTAAAAGCATGCAAATTAGGACCAAATAGTCTCTGGACATGCGCACAATTCTTGAATTGTTCTGCCTTCTATGACATGTACGGAGATTGTGGTGGTTCTTGTCAAGCAGGATACATTGGTGACCACTGTCTTGAACGAGGTATTAATTCTATTCCTTAAGTTTTTACTGAAGCATGAATTTTCTGATCATTAGGATGCAGGTTGGTTTGGATGGGTTGAGTTACTGCATAAGTCAGTAATGGCAACAATCAAAATGTGTCGTGTTCGAAACCAAACCTGAACTACCTTGGGAAGGAGCGCTATATAAATGGTTAACAAAAAATTGCCTCTGATGCTATATGAATGAAGTACATTTACATTTACATTTTACATATTAGAGATATAATTATTTCACAATTAATAATTTACTCAGATCTTAAATATGATTATTATTATTACTATTATATCAATAAATATTTTTTTCTATTTGAGAATTGCCCGTTGACCAGGAATCAGATGACTGGCTTCAAAAATCATTGAGGCTCTTACCCTATATTCTTCTAGGCTTATTTGGCTTTATAGCTCTAGTGGCGGGGATCTTATGGTTAGTTATTTCGAGCTAAAACTTCAAAGAATTACCCTGGCACTTGTCAATGACTGCTTTTCAGTATGACCGGTAAGGCTACTAGCAGTAGTTCATCAAAGCAGAGCGTCCAAAAGCAAGATGAAGCTGATACCACTAGTATGGGCACAAGCATTTAGAGACTAGCACTTCTCCAAAATGAATGATGTCGCTAGAACACTGTCAATGCTAATATCTAATAAAAAAAAAAACAAAAAAATAGAAAACAAAACATGAAAAAAAAGAGAAAGTTTATGGATGGTCAAGTATCAAAGCAAGTTAGAATCAATAACTTATTTTATTAATATTCAAATTCAGGGCCGCCGAGGGGGGCAAGTGCACATGGGTCCGCCTGGATTTTAAAACCATTTTTTAAATTGCTTTTCCATTATCAAATTGACATAACATAGGGCCCAGAAATTCTGTCGGCTGCCCTGTGCAAGTTAATGCTTGTTATAAAAGTTATTATCATTAAAGATTTACAGGTGAATCGATTTCTTGCATGAGGAAGAGGCGAATTATGCTTGTAACTGCTTTGAGCGACCTTCAAATAATATATAAAAAATAATATGGCATCTCCATATTGAACTAACTCATCTAACTTACTTTTGATCAACATGTCCCATTTTTTGTTCATCAATTCTCAAAACTGTGTGCACTTTCCTAGGACAACCCTCAATGACTTTAAATTACAAGTGAGGTAACTAATAGTACATATTATCATATTAAAAATATTATTGATATTAATTTAATACTTATTCCTGTGACTTCAGCTTTCTGCATTGCCTTACTTTGTTTGTGATAGATTTTTGAAACTATGAAGACTTTATTTCGTTTTAAAATTACTTTAAATCGGTTTCTGCAGATTCTGATCATCCAGACAAGTTTTAGCTATTACAGTAGTCCAAAAAGAAAAAGACCAAGTAATTCAACAACATCCGATTTTAACAAATAACACAAAACTAATTTTCCAAAATGTATAAAAATAAAAAATACAAGGAATAACACTTTTTTAAACATGAAATGTAACTTTTTAATGTACCTGACCAATTTTTTAGTCAAAACTGTGAATGATGATATCAGAACAATGAATATGTAAACAATTAATATGAATGTGACTGCGAAAATAAGGATTTTCGGATTGGACTATACTGTCTTGTAAAAGTATTTTTGTCAGATAAAATTTACTAATATCGTTATCAAACACCTATATTTTGTTGGTACGTTTTAAGGTATTAGATTACTTAATATCTTTAACGGTTGATTTTTAATCAAATTACGATTTATGAACTTTTTAAATTGGTCAAAAATGGCAGCCTCCACATATGTTCCACCATCCGCATGTTTTTCGTCTGCTTATTTACGTTCATACTTCGGTAGAGAGAGAGATAGAGGAGCTCAAGTCTTAGCCCATTCTTAAGAGTTTCTATCATTAACTGGGCATATGTTTCAGAACACTGTTTGTGTTAAATTCTAATCCTTGTATGTCCTTTCCTTTCACTGTTTCCTTTCACTGTCCTTTCAATCACTGTTTCAATCACTTTTACTTGGTATTTTACTTTTCAAGTCTTTTAACTATGACTTTAGCAAAGGTTTGAAAATGCTGATAACTACTGTGGCCAGTTAATTCAGAAAGGACTGAGAGCAAAAAGAACCTGAGGCAAATTATTTCATCTCAAACTTTTCAAGTTTTTGTGCTTCATCAATCTAAAAATAAATAAACGGATAAAACATTTCAATATTTATTATTGATAAGATATTTAATTTGATTTAGCAGAACTAAGGAAAACCGTCATCTGCTGAATGCTAAGCAAACAAGCAACACTTAAAAATAACCGTTCGACTTTACTCGGAATGAAAAGAAAATCACTATGAGGAAATTCCAATGTTGCAAATTGGAACATGGGAAATGTCAGCCATATCTTTTATTAATATTTTATGAAATTTTTAAACGAAATTAAATTAATTTTAATTTAATTAATGCAACTCCAGTGGTAAAACATTGTTCCGGCATCTTCGAAATTGTTTGAATCATCGCCAAGTTTTGCGTTTGAATGCGCGTTTCATTGACAATTAAAACTTTAAAAAATTTAAACAAGAAAAAAAAGGCAGAAAAGTTTTGAACAAATGAAATTTCTTCTCGCCAACTTATGCTAGAGATGAAGTGACCTTTTTATACGAAAAATGTATTTGAAGTAATTAACATGCGTATCCCATTGCAATGATATTAAGTTGTAATTGTAAAGTATTATTAATTTATTTTAATAAAACCATTGAAAAACAATGAGTGTTAAAAACAGATTTGTCATGCTGCACGGATGCTTATCGATACTTTATTTTTTATTTTTTATTTATTTCAAAAGTGAGCAGTGGACAAATGCCTCTTACCTACTCACAGGCAAACAAACAAGAAAAAAAATTTTTTTTTATGAGAGGTGTGACTCTAACATGTCATTTGTATAAAAGAAAGGGAGTAAGATCGTGTTCATTGATGAGGCAGGTGAATCGACTGTAGGTTGTGGATAAAACGATGTTATTGGGGAGAGAGTTCCAAATTTTGATTACGTGATTAGTGAAAAGGAATTTAGCACTGTCTATTGAGCAAAAGTCGGGCTTAAGTTTAAACTGATGACCTCTGGTGGATGTATAATTAGCGAAATGAATATGGATTATGAGGTCATTTGATATCAAGTTATTGATTATCTTG
>MPNW01000988.1:24192-35729 GCA_011800805.1 Hirudo medicinalis
TATTATTATTATTATTATTATTATTATTATTATTATTATTATTATTATTATTATTATTAACATTATTATTATTATTATTATTATTATTATTATTAATATTATTATTATTATGTATATCTGTATAATTGTTATTAAACTTATCAATTATTATTTTATTTAATATTGTATTTATTAATTATTATTCTATTTATTAATACCTGCTTTTCGCTTCTGCTGGGAGGGTTTCTCAAAAATCCAAGAAAAGGTGAGTAAAGGAGGTCTATAATGGCCATTATCCACAGCATCCTATCCGTTAATTTAATATTTGCTGATTAAATTTTATTATATTTATTGCATTTCTTAATGATTTATTTAACTGGAAATCAAATAATTTCCTCTCTTTATTAATTTAAAATAAAGCATTTTCGCTAATCGTCATGCGAGACTTTCAGACCTTAAAAATGCAATTTAAATCTCTTAAATCAATTCACCAATTAATAGGTAAATTTATTTTACAATTTTATCATTATTTAATAAATTAATTACAATAACCGTTTTTACATTTTCATATCAATTATTTGTTTAATTTGAATTTAAATCGAAATAATCAAATTGAAACCAACCATTTGAACCCCAAAGCGTTGAGGATACTTCCGCTAAGAGCAGGTCCTTAAACATTAAAATATTAAATATTCTCGGTGCAATGAGGTGTCGGAGGCCCACTTGCTCTGCGCCAGTTCCGCCCCCCCCTCCCCATGATAAGCAAAGAAAGTTTCTTTGGTTGATGGAGGCCCCTGCAGTGGCACATCCCCACCATGTCTAAATCCGGCACTGATCTGACTAGCATTAATCCCAAATTAATAATTAATTGCTCTTACCAACAGCAAATCCAAGACAGAAAGCGACATCTGTGATAGCATAAACGCTTCCATAAACAGGTACGTGTCTAATATCAACCAGGTGGCCCATGATTGGCAGCATTGAAGAGTCCACCATCCCTTGTTGTAATTATAATTTTAATATGTTAAACATATTAATAATAATATTTAATATGTTTAAACATTAATAATAATATTTATTTGTTTAACAATATCTTAAAACTGCATTTGATTGAATTTTGAAAATTGATTGAATAATATATACAAACAAATATCGATGAAGAGAGTTGATGATCTTATCGGAATAGAAGGACTCTAATTGCAAATAATAACATTTACCAATTATTTAAAATTAATAATTAATATTAATTACAATTAAGGATTAATATTAATTATCTATTAATAACAATAACCAATTAATTCCAATTAATAATTAATAACAATTTTCGATTAATAACAATTACCGATTGAGAAACCAAGACCAAAGTTTGGCAGAATCAGATGACTTGTTGAGGTGGCCAGTGGAATCTTAAAAGAATGGAAGTGGAAAATAATTTATCACAATATTTAAATAATATCATATTTAATAATAATTACGATTTTGTTTTATTTTATCACTAGATTAATAATAACTAGCTAATAATAACTTATTATTATGACACAGTATTGACACAAACTTTTAATCAATTTATAAGGAAATTCAATTTTTGTTATTTATCATTTATTATTATAAAATAATTTATTACCATAAATAAGAAAATTTTAAAAATATATAATTTCAATGTTGATGAATAGTGTCATTACTGACGTGGTTCATAATAAGTTAAAATTAGTAGTTGTTATTGTTGTTGCTATTATTATTGTTGCTATGATGATGTTGTTGTTGTTGTTGTTGTTGTTGTTGTTAAGTTGTTGCTGATATTAATCAAGTTGTCGATGCAAAACAACTCACAAGGAACAAACAGACTCCGATGATCATCATTCCCACCATTGCACTCAGCCATCTTCAAATAATTTAGACATCATTATCATAACCTACCTCCTTCGTCACAACAACGATATTTCTAAATTCGTCTAGAATTTACGAATGATTTCTGAAGTTAAAATATTTAATTCTGAACAATCAAATGGAATGTTGACGAGCAACATGAATTCTCGAGAATCGATTAAAACAATTGTGAATTAATTGTCAATTAAAATCATTACATGATAAGATATTACTAAGGATTGCCAATTTGAAACAAAACAAAACAACGGAGAAGTCACAAAGAAAAGTATCAAATTCATACTTGTTCCTCTTCTAACCTTCCCATCTTATGACTGAGCGGACCGAAGAGATTGGTCCCGATCAGGTAAGCAATGCTGCAGGGCAAGAAGGCAGCCCCCTGCTCCCACTTTTCAGCCCCCATGACCGCCATCATGTGCAGGGGGAGGGTTGGCTCCAGGACTGCTATGCCCATGTTGGCGAATGTAATGGAGGCTATGCAAAGTATGTGTTGAACTTTTGATTTAACTTGCATTAAAATTGGACAAATGTCATAGTACTTCGTAGTATTATTGTTGGTAATTGTGTTGTTTTATCTTGTGCTGATGTTGCTGGCGACATGTTGTAGCTGCGACGTCCTCGTCGTCGTCATCACCAGCATCATCATCACCACCACTATCATCATCCTCATCCTCATCAACATCATCATTATCAAAACTGCCAAATCCACCTGCGGCTATGAGGATGTAAGGATCAGAAAGTAGTTCCTTCAAAGAACTTCCGGCTTCTTCTTCCGCCTGAACTTTCGGTTGCAGCACGACAAGTTGCAACACTGCATTTCCAAGGAGAGCATAAATAGTCAAGTAATCATTTAATTACAATTACAATTGTTAAAAGTGATAATATTTAGAGCCTAAATATTACAAGCATGTAATCTATTTTTTTTAATGATTTTCCAAACGGAAGTTATTAAAGTCATCGTAATCCGTCATTCATTATGATTAATATTGTAATCATTGATTTTGTTATTGCGATAATAAATAGTTATTGATATTATTATTATTATTATTATTATTATTGTAATCAAATATTCCGAAAACATTATTACGTCCGTCCCCAAGAGCTAAAACAGCCAACACAAGAAATGGAGCTTCCTTGCCAAAGAACTGATACATGACCCCGCCGAAAGGTGGTCCAACTGAAGTAATTATTAATAATTATTTATTATATTTATCCTATTATTATAAATTTAAATTACTTATTAAATTTATTATAATAAGTGATTATAATTTATTGCTATTAGTTACTACATATTATTTTCCAGTCTTGTTTTTTATATTTGTTTGAAAATTATTTAAAATAATTTTTTAATAAATAAATTACATTAAAATTGTATAAATTAAATAAATTATTTATATACATATATTTATATATATTTATTTATTTATTGAATTAACTTGAATTAGAGCATAAAAAGGAAAAATAATCGCTTCACGACAACAAAGAATGACTGAAAATTCTCAGTAAAAGTCATCACATTTAGCTCTCGACGTCGACAGCATCCTGTTTCTCAAGTGGTTTTCTTATCGTCAATGATGACATGGATCATCATCATCATCATCATCATCATCATCATCATCATCATCATCATCATCATCATCATCATCATCATCATCATCATCATCATCATCATCATCATCATCATCATCAGTCATCATCATCATCATCATCAACATCATCATCATCATCATCATCATCATCATCATCATCATCATCATCATCATCATCATCATCATCATCATCACCATCATCACCATCACCACCATCACCACCACCATCATCATCACCATCATCATCATCTTAAATCATCATCAGCGTCGTCATCTTCATCATCAACATCGCTCTAGTAGTGAACGCATGGCATGGAAATGTCATCATGACTTCCGAAACCAGCGGCACGTTGTTATTTCGAACGTTTGCACAAATGGCTCGTCGGTCGACAAGGCGACTGTTTTATACTTTAATTCAACAGAACTACGCCGTCAAATTATTTGCAATTAAATTCATCTCCTCATTCCAAGTGACTTCGAAACAAATCGTAAGAGAAGCAACACAAACTCGAAAATCCACACTCAATACCACCCATTGGCACCCATTACCACTCAGCCCCACTCTCAATTCCACCCACTTTCACTCAACCCCAAGTCATCTCTATCGAATTCTTAAGGAGGACCATTAAGCATTGACACGAAGCCTCAATAACAAGCATCCTCAATCATCCTTTTCAGACTTCATTTGCTCAAGATGGCGCTCAAAGATCTGTCGTCTGCTGGCATTCATTTCGTCGAACATTGTTTGTTGAATATTTATTCCATCTTATTGAAATCTTGTTGTTTTTATTACATGTTCATCGGCCGCAGGAGAAGCACATATCCTTCGAAATTGTAATGAAATGTCAGTAATAATTTTCAAAGTTCAATTGTAAAAATATTATCTTATGATTTCACATTTAAAAAAAAGACATTTTTAAACAAATCATTACTAAAAATAAAAACATTTCATGAATAATTGATTCATTTCGTTTATATAATTTCAAACTCGGGCATAACCGATTGGTATGTAATGAGATAGATATTTATTGCATTACATGACTAATGTTGAGTATTGCGAGTTATGTTATAATAATAAATAAGCATTGCAAGTTACACTATTATTGTACATAATTTTACACTATTATTGTACATAACTATTTACTTACACTAAAAGGTATTGTTTAACATAAAGAAATTCATTTACAAATTCTTAGCACCAACTCAGGACTCCAAAAGCCAGTCCTCCGAGAGCTACGGCCATGGCATCGCCTCTGTCCTTGTCGTCAGTGTAGAGGCTGGCCAACATCCCCATTCCCGACACGCTTGAGCAGGCAGAACCAATCCCTTGAACTGCTCTTGCGATGAACAGAACTGCGTAACTTTTTCCAAATGCAAATGCTGGAAAAGTATTGAAAGTTGTGGATTGGAAATGTGGATTGTTTTTTGTTTTTATTACATTTATTCATTCAATGCGATAACCCGCAGTGCAGTGATTGTTGAACAAATGAAATAATGTGATAATGTAATAATATAATATGATAATTTAATGTGGAAATATAATATTGTAATATGATAATATAATATGGTAATATAATATGAATTATTGTTTTATTGTTAATAATATTTTTTCTCTCTGAACATTCATTAAGTAATTATCATGATTCAGACAATGATTTATCAATTTATCAATGATTAAAGACATGCTTTGGCATGTTGAGTTCAGTTTTGTTAACTCTCATCGACCACTTACTCAGCGTTGAAAGGAACATGATGACGAAACCAGTAAACATAGGAATGCTGTATCCGATCTTGTTGGTCACCGGTCCAACGAAGGGGTTGACGATGAGTTGCACAACTGCCTTTGAGGCAAACATGAGGCCAACAGCCACATTCTCTTCTTTCAGTTGTTCGTCCATTTCTGGACTCGAAACTTTCCTCGGTGTTCTTGTTGTTGTTGTTGTTGTTGTTGTTGTTGTTGTTGTATATCGTCTGAGGCGGAATTTTCCGCGCAGTTTCCTTCCTTTTGTTGCAATTGTTGTTGTTGTGACGCCACCTCGAACAGGGATCAGGGAAGAGTTGAAAAGAGATTCCAGGTTTTCTTCTGAGCCAGACAGCAGAAGTGGGTCATTTGCTCCGAAAGCATCTGAGGTTGATTCAGCGGCAACTGAAGGAAGTGGTTTGTGCGTCGAGTGAATGTTTTTGTCAGGCATGTTTGATGTTGTCACCTTCTCATTTGGCTGATTATCGAGGTCGAGTTGGTGCAGGAAGTTGGGAATTATGGGCACTTTAAATTAAATTGAATCAAACTGATTAATGGAAATTCAGTTATAATTTAAATGAGATGATTTAATGAATTATCAAACTTTAAGAATTTTTTTACATTTGTAAATTTACTTTCTTAATCAATCGAAATGTAAGAAAGCTGCTCAAAGAAAGAAAAATTCACAACATTTGTCTAATTAAAATCAATAATAACTTTTTTTAAAGAAACTGAAACAAAATATTTACCGTTATATAAATATGTCAAATGAGCGTCAACTCACCAACAGTTGTCAGCAACATGTTGTCCAACAGGAGAGCAACAAACACGATGAACAGAACCAACTTTCTTGACCCTCTCCAGGATTTTATTTTTTCAACAAACTTCGTCCCCTCAAAACACTTTTCAACAAGACCCCCCATGGAGATTAGCGATTCAAGTCTTACAATGTTGTCGATGACTAAATCGATTGAAAATTAAGTAATATTAATATCATGTTGTAAATGTGAAATACAACAATTTGAAAACTAGCAAAATGTCAGAGTTACGTCTTGGTGTAAGCTAACTTCTTTTAATGTCCTTCACTCACAGAATTAACTTTAATTAACATGTCATAGCTTGATAGTACTAATTTATTTTGTACTTATAATAATTACTAAGCATTCAATAAGTTTGTGCGCATCTTCTAAAGAATTTCTAGTTTATATATCCATCAGGTCGTACTTAAGGTGTAAACGGAATCAACGCACATAATATCAGAATAAGACGAAATAATAACCTAAATTAAATTATTAATAATGCAATCAGTTATTATTATTATTATTATTATTATTATTATTATTATTATTATCATCTCATAATAATGTAATCATAAATGACGTAGTGAAATGATGTTTGCCTGTCTAAAAGACATAAAGTGATGGTTTAAATGGCGAAAGATAGAGGAGTGGTCGGACAAACATTTGTTGCTGAAAGGCAAACAGGAGGATGAATGTTGCTGACATTGTGCATCAAACAGGAGGATGAATGTTGCTGACATTGTACATCAAACAGGAGGATGAATGTTGCTGACATTGTGCATCAAACAGGAGGATGAATGTTGCTGACATTGTACATCAAACAGGAGGATGGATGTTGCTGACATCGTGCATTAAACAGGAGGATGAATGTTGCTGACATTGTGCATTAAACAGGAGGATGAATGTTGCTGACATCGTGCATCAAACAGGACTGTTCTGGTATAATTCCACGAACATCACTATAGTTTTGACATGTTAGAGTGATAAATTCGATAAACGGGTGATTACACATTTGTCGTGATACGAATATTGGAGAGTTAAATGTTGAATATGTTGTCAATTAACTATTTCCTACTTAAATAATTCCTACTTAAATCTGTCTTTTAATTTAAAAAAAAAAGAGAAGTCACTTTAATAAAATCTACTCTTTAACAGCATTTTCTAGAATATTTAAAATAATAATAATAATATTAATAGTTATACTAATAAATTACAAGTTACAAGAGTTATTTATTTTATCACATAATTTTATTTTATTAAAACATAGTTAATTTTTAAAAAATCTCTACATAGGATCTTTCGAGAGGTTAGTGCCAAACATCTGGCATTATAAAACTCATGCTCTATATCGCCTTGCATCCTTAACTTTATAGCAGTACATATCTTAACTTAACATAACATAACATAACATAACATAACACAACAGGCCGTACATTCCATAGCTTCAAGAAATCGAAGAATTTCGAAATTTCAGCAACATGGCCTTGGTTTGTTCCATTTCTGGTGAGGTGCCTGAAAATCCAGTCGTCTCTCCCTACGGTCACATTTACGAAAGAAGACTCGTCGAGAAGTTTATCGATCGTTCAGGAACTGATCCCGTGACCGGACAAGCCTTGACTAAGGAACAGCTGATCGACATCAAGGCATCGCCGCTGGCCAAGCCAAGACCGGCTAATAGCGCCAGCATCCCCGGTTTGTGCAAGCTGATGCTTGACGAATGGGATGCAGTCATGCTAGCCTTATTTACGGAGAGGAAACAGCACGCAATCACAAAGCAGGAACTGAGTCACACTCTCTACCAGCACGACTCGGCTTCACGAGTTATCGCTCGCTTCCAAAGGGAAGTCATGGCGGCACGGGAAGCTCTTGCAACCCTGAAGCCACAAGCTGTTGCTTCAGGACTCGCTGCACCTGCTCTGGAAACTGCAGTCGAGAAAATGGATTTTGATAATCACGATACATCACCTCAAGATAGTCAGGTATTCGAAGCAGTTATTGAGAGGCTGCAGGGGAATGCGTCACTTTTAACTGATCAGCGCAAGAAGAAGGGTAAGACTATTCCAGAGGGTCTAGCTACACCGGATGACATCAAAAACTACAGGCAGACGGCATCTCACAGCGGTCTGCATAGTGTCGGCGAACCGGGCATCACGGCAATTGATGTCTGTCCGGGAAATACTTCAAAGATTGTTACTGGAGGGAACGATGGAAATGCAGTGATCTTTAACAAAAATTCAGAAACTATTGTGGCAGTCCTTAAGGGTCATAGCAAGGGGATTACAAGCGTTGTACATCACCCTAACGAGGATCTAGTCTGCACAGGCTCACTTGACAGTACGGTCCGTGTTTGGGGAGTTGAAAGGTCCTCTCCTTGTGCCCACGTCATCAAGGCACACGATAGGGCGGTCACTGGCCTAAGTTTACATGCCGTTGGAGACTATCTACTTAGCTGTTCAAGTGACGGATTTTGGGGCTTTTCTGATTTAAGGACGGGACAGGTAATAACCAAGAAGAATGATGAGACCAGCTACGAAGCTTTGACTTGCGGAAAATTCCACCCCGACGGTATGATCTTCGGCATAGGTACTGACAAAAGTGTTGTCAAAATTTGGGATCTGAAAGAATTAAAAAATGTTGCAAACTTTACTGGTCACGAGGGAGCCGTAACAAGCATAGCGTTTTCAGAGAATGGATATTATCTGGCCACGGCTGCTAAGGATCCTGTGGTAAAACTCTGGGATCTGAGGAAGCTGAAGAATTTCAAGAATATCACCCTCGAGGAAAATTACAAAGTTGAGAGTCTTGCCTTTGATCAGAGCGGAAGCTATCTTGCTGTCGGAGGCACGGATGTCAGAATCTACTTATCAAAGCAGTGGACAGAACTCGCAGTCTTCAACGACCACACGGCTGCGGTAACAGGAATGTGCTTTGGAGAATCCGCCTCATTCCTGACTTCTGTCAGCTTGGATCGGTCTCTCAAGATCTTCAGTCTTTAACTTTATGTTGAGAATCGTGTCAAAGCTATTTTGAGAGCTGATTGCGTTCTTTGAACTTTTAGAAAGTTATTTGGTTTTTCAATAAAATGGCATTAGAAATTGTTTTATATTCGTTATTTAGACTTAAATCTCGAACGTATGTCTGAGAAATTATTATTTGTGAAAAAAGAAGCTACATACATTTCTTAAACTGCACGTTTGCAAATAATGGAACAGGTAGGAGCCGCCTCGATAGTCGAGTGGTCAAGGCTTTTGTTTTGGTTCTGCTCCGCTAAGAGTTAATTCCTGACCCTGTCATCTAGTAGGTATATTTGTATAGCTTAAACCATTTATATAAAGTCGCTTCCGAGGGGTTTTGTGCTGGTGCAAGCTGGGTTGCGAACCCAGCCTGTGACTTCAAACTTTGCTCGCAGCAACGCAGCCTTCTGTGCTAACCTGCAAGCTCCAAAGGGCCCCTGCCACTTGTAAAGTTTATTTACTGGAATATTATCATTGTTATCCAAATTTGTTTAAAGACTTGATGCTCGAATAACGATGTCAAATTATTTGTTTAAATTATTACCCGATAATCTTTAGCCGACGACGGTGTGATGCTAATCTCTAAGAATGCTGGGACGCCTGCAAAACACATTCGAAACACTAAACTATGTAAGACAATCTAAGGTGAATAATTTTTTTATTTTTACTCCAAATCATCTCAGTTATCCAACGGACTTTAATTAAACGAACAATAATTCTTTAATTCTTTTAAAATACACTAATTAAGCTTGTTATATAATGTCAAACAATTTTTATCTGAATAATTAATTAAATTAGTAATTTAGAAAAATAATAATTTAAAACTATTTTTAACATCAAATAAATTTAATATAAACAAAAAACAATTTTTTAGAATGTAAACGTAAATTAAATTATAAAACAATAATAATTTATTATATTTAAAAATATAATTTATCGTAAAAGTAATTTATTTAGAATCTTTCGCGCCGCGATAAAACAATGTAAGCAGACTGTAGCGAAGAATTGCAATCCGGTAGAACAAACAAATAAAACATTCTTAGAACAATTTTACAGAAAGACATAGTAACGATGGACCTCAAAACTACCATAGGAAATATTGACTCCAAACCAAAATTGGAGGAGGTTTTTGCGGGAGGGTCGCTCGAAAATTTGCTGCAACGTGGATTCGGCGAAGAATTGTCAAGATGTTTATCAGACGAAAATGAAAACGATAAGTTAAACCGAGTAAACCTTATGAAATACGCTATTATCTTGAGCTCTATTATTCCACCGTTGCCAAATTTCATTGAAAAAAACCTCCTTTATACACTAAGACTTAGTAACAATTGTTCGAAATACTGCACTGATATGTTGCAAGTCGAAAAGTTGATATCAATGATCATTAGGCCTTTGTTTGAAGTGTGCAATCGTGGGGATGCTAATACCCTTTATGTGCCATTTATGTCTAAGGCTGTTTTAAAGGTCATTTTCTATGCCAGCAATGCAACCTTAGTTGACAATGAGGATGTGTTTCCAGAAAAATTTTTCACAATCAAAGAAGACGATTTGGATCCAAGGGACTTAAAAAAATGTGACAGTGCCATGGCTTTACTCGGCATATTGGGTAGAATGCCGAAAGCTTGGCTTCATAGGTTCTTGAAACCCAAGGTTCTCTTGAGATTGAGACTCATACTGACGAGAAGTAACGGTAAAATGTGCCCACTCGTAGATTATCTGCGAAAGCTTTACGCTGACTTGGAACTCGAAAAACAAATAGATTTGAACGATCCTACATTGAATTTGTTGTTTGATGCTTGCCAAGCGTTCCAGAGTGGAAACGCTACTGCGGCTTTGAAATGCATAGCGGATATAATCGATGAAAATACGGTGAACGTTAAGCATTTCATTCAGAGTAGAGTCCTATATAAACTTCAGTCATTATTATGCAGTCCTACTGAAAATGGTCATACAACATCCGATATTAAAGCATTTCTCAGTATTTTCCTAAAATTTAAATCAGGCACTGAAGATACGTATGCATGGAGCGGTTGTCTGTTTCAAACTCTGGTTTGCCTCATGGGTGAATCTCTGGGATTCTTTCTCTCAGTTTTGGACACTAAACTCTACAGCTATAATAGCGAGCATGCTGAAGCTTCTAAAAGCGCCATTGACAACTGCGAGAGGGATATCATCGTGCTGTTGAACCTAATCCAATCCCTATACATACTGAACAGTAGTTGGCACCAATGGTTTGACATTATGGAGGAGAAGAAGATAATTGGCGAAGAATTCTTTGAAAGCAGCATGTTCACATTGCTTTTGGAAATGGAGTTCGAAGATAAAACAGAAAGATTACCATGGTTCATAAAGATGACAGAAATATGCCCTGTTGTTGCCAATTTAGAACTTAGACTTAAAATGTTCAGGGAAACATTACCGATACGAAAAGATCGAAAAAGCTTAAAAGTGAAAAGAGAAAATGTATTGAGAGACGTTGCTGAAATATTCAAGAACAATGTCCATATCTTGTCTTCTTGTTATTGGGACT
>MPNW01000988.1:36084-57250 GCA_011800805.1 Hirudo medicinalis
CTTGTTATTGGGACTTCACCTTCGAAGGTGAACTTGCAAAAGGTCATGGAGTGACAAAGGAAGTCTATGCCATTTTATCCCAAGAGTTACAGAGGCAGGATTTTACTCTCTGGTCTGTAGAACCCCCCAAAAGATTAGGCAATGAAGTTTTGCAAATCCAGTCGCATAAAGCAAACAAAGGAACTGAAGAATACATATTCTTGGGGCAAGTTATGGCAAAGGTCATTCTGGATGGTCACTTGCTTGAAATGCCAGTAGCTAACGACTTCTTTCAACGATTAAGACCAATGAAATATCCTCATCTAAAAAAGGATTACTTTGATTTACCGCAAACATTCCCGCTTCTGAAATCTATCTTCGTTCAGCTGCTCTCAGTGAAAAGGAAAGTGGAGATCATCCGATCAGAAAGCAGTCTTTCTGAACGTACAAAGCGTGAATTAATTAACAATCTCCCTTTCGACGACAGCAGCTCATTCGATGACCTGTGCCTTAACTTCACTGTCCCAGGTTCAGACGTGGAACTGATGGAAGGTGGACGTTATGTCCTACTGTCCCCCAACAACATAGACTTGTATTTGGATAAATTACGTCATCACAAGCTTGAACTTGCATCAGAAAGCGAACACCAATTTGCTGCCATCATGCATGGATNTGTTATATGCCATTCTCGAAGGAGGCACATTTCAAATCGTCTGACTTAACATTGTTTATCATTGTCGCAATATTATTTAACTTGTCTTACATCAATAAAACTTTTGAAACATTGATATTAGCTTTCACGTGTTTTATGCCAACCATTAATTTGCACTTGCTTAAATCTCGATAATTCTTAACACCTCCCTGATGCCCTCAGAACAAAATCGAATATTCCAAAGATTTACAGCAAACCAGAACTGGGCATTGCAACTACAAAAAGTTCAAAGTGCTATTGCCATGCAAATGAATGATCATCAACTGCAGTCGATCTAAATGAATTCTGAACATAATTCATTACTCAAACTAATAAAGGGGACAAGGGTTGCTGCATATTTTATTATTAACTCAAAACCATCAACCAAAACGAAAGCATATCATAAAATAACAAGTACTTATATACACATACATACACAGGCACACATACAACTAAACAATCCTGTGGTGACAGCTCCCAGCTCCTTGACGACGATCCCCAGCAGAACCAGAGCTGAGCAGACAACATGTCTAGGATGAGGGAGGCCAATCTGAAGACAGAAACAGGTTGGACGAATGGACATTAGCTATTAAATGATACAAAATCGTCTGCTCGTATAAATTCAGTTCAGCTGATCAACAATTCATCATTAATGACAATCAGTTTATAATTGAACCTCGGACTCCACAGAGTGACGGCAGAGGCGTTCCTCGTTATTTGTCGCTACAGTTGCTATGGAAATTAACAGCCTCTCGTTTCAAGCAAATGTAAAGTAGATGTTAATCAATTTTTCTTCTCCAATTTCTGATTTTATTTACAACCCTTTATCGAACTCAAATTTAACTTTATTGAGTTAGTTCACTTCAATAATTGTTTCAATGGTTAACAAAATACTCTTTTTGACTTTTAACTGCAAATCTACTTATTTTTGAAAATATCCCACTAATCGAATCCAGCTCTATAACTGCTCTTGTTGAGCTTGTTTCATATCTTCTCTTGTATTGAACTTATTTTGCTAAATCAGAAGGGCAAGTGAATTACCCAAGGTCGCTCGAACATGAAGAGAAATGAAATTATTTTGATTCATTAATTACAGACAGACATAAAAACCTGGTGGTGTGTCTCTGTGATCACTGAAGGGCATTAGAACTGACTGATAACATTCGAACATCTTAAATCCTCAGAAACGAATCACAAGAGAGGAATCTGGCACATAGGCAGCCCTCCAACCCGCTCTTTTGCACGTCCCTCTCATCCGATGCGGCGTCGCAACTCGCCCACAGACATCAACACAAAGCAACTAACCTGGTGCTTGAGTCTCGGCCTCAGAACGCAACAATGGACGTGTGTGCAAAGCGAGCGAGTGACTAGCAATTAAGAAAAGAAGTGACGGTCAACGTTCTAACTAACCTCGGATAGAAACGTAGAATCACTGGACGGTGATACCTTATTTCCTGTGGCATCCGTTCTCTCCCTGGACGTGCTCGCTCCTCCTGTCGTCTCTGTCGCGCTGCGAATCCAGCCCGTGTTGCTCTGAAGTTAGCAATTCAGTGTTCTTCAATGCTCCTAGCTTTTACGCATTTTCAATAAACTTGATTTATACGTTCAAATTTGAATATCGACAGAAAATATTATGATGTTTAAAATCATGGCAATTCTAATGACTAATAGGTTTCTTAGAATTTAAACAATTTTCATATCTCAGTCCTTCAGGCATAGGTTAAAATGCAGCTACTAAGATTTAGGCGAACATCTCCCAAACGGAAACCACCTTCTATTCGAGCAGACGAAGCAAAGCATAAATTAATTACATTACTCTTGTGTACACGAAGATGTTGCTTATTTAATTGGCAAATTAAGAATAAAACATTCACTGTTTACAATCCAAGAATCGAAATGCTCCTCAAGCCATCATTTACACTGCACTAATCAAGTGCACTGCCCATCATGACAAGCAATATCCATTCTACTATCACAACATCACAAGAAGCACCAAGTTTCGTAATCATTAAAGGTAAATACTTGTAAAATACACTTTCTTTGGCACTCAGAGACCTTTATTATGAGTTCGCTTAACGGGAACTATGCTGAATATTTTTAAAAATGATCACATGAGTAGCTATTAAAATCAAAATTTATTATGAATATATAAATATATATGTATGTATATATATATGTATAGTAACATGTTTGCAAATGGCTCTCTTAAACATGTTCTAGGGACATTCTAAATGCATTCATTCCTCAACAACTCAGGCACGTGAACCTCTTGGTCTCGTCGATTCCTCCTTCCTCGATCTCCTCCTGTCCGAAGAATCATCCCTGGGAAAGATTAAAACAAATTTTATGTTTAAATAATATTACATATATCATTAATATATTACATAACAATTATTACAATATATAAAAATATATAATTAATTATTAATATACATTAATTATTATCATTAACATATTAATAATAATCGAACATGAAACAAATATTGTGACTATTTAGCAGAGGTTAACAAATTAGTTAATGCAACAATCTAAAGATAGCACATCAAATCCACAAGAGTCACAAACCTTCTCCTCCTCTCCTTCCTGTCTCTACTTCTTGACCTCCTCGACTTTCTGTCCTTCGAACTGCTCCTCTTTGGCTTTGAACTTTTGTCCGACCTCGAATGCCTTGACCTCGACCGACTCCTGTGTCTGGGCCTATCGACGTCTTCCTTCCTCCGCCTGTCTCGTTCCTCGTCTCTCTGTCTTTCTTTTATCTTCTCTCGTTCTTCTCTTTCCTTTTTCAGTCGGGCCTCCCTTTCTGGGTCTTCGCCCTTTAGTCTTTTCTGGAAAAGAGAAAAGTTGTTATTCTTATGTTATGTTATTATTATTATTAATAACGACAAAATGTGTGGAGCGAGCAAGATTTGTCTAGTCAGTCATGCATATATCACACGATGTCAGGATTAACTGGTAATGCGTTAATTAATTAATTAATTAACACAAACCTTGATCAATTCAATGGTCTCTCTGACTTTCGAGTATCCAATGTGCTGTTTTCCCTGCAGGTGCTCCTCCACTCTCTGGATGGCATCACCAACCACAAGGAAGGCCCCACAAATCTGGCAAACCTCCATCTCTTTCGGTGCATTGAGGTTTTGCGGGTGATTCTGAAATTAGGAGAATAAGTAGCATGTTAATACAATTGAGTGGATATGTTTACAATTATTCTAACTGGTCAGCAACCAAAGTAATTGGCCAATCATCAGCGATCATAAAACCTGAATGTTTAATGACTTTTGGCAAGACACCGAGTGTAATCTTACTTTGGCATCTTCGAGGATTTTTCTCTCTTCCTTCTTCTGGTCGCACTGTTTCATTGTGGCCTTTGCATCGTCAACAAGACCCTCACAACCTTGCTGCTCAGCCTGATCAACAGATAAGTGGTTAATTAATATTCATTGCTGTGCAAATTATTATTATTATTTAGTTATAGTTTAATTTCAAATGAGACGAACCTTTTCAACGAGGCTGTTGATTTCGTCGGTCAACAATTGTATCTTCTCCTCTTGTGCTTGAGTGATTCCCTGCATTTGTTGCTAGAAAATGGAAACCTCAATGTAGAATACTAGTTATATATAATTAATAGCTTATTACATAACAAATTGTGAAATGAGTCATCTCACCTCACACACAATGTTTATCATACAATTAAATAAAAACTTAACTGACAAAAATTCTGAAATATTACTAATAAAGTACTGGTCCAAATCCCAACGGCTGGTTGAAACCAGATGAGGTTATACAATGCTAGATATTTTGTATGACAAATATAATGCTTAATAAATTAATAAATGAACAAAAATTAGCCAAAACAACTAAAAAGTAACTCACAGCATGATGGGCAGCATTCAGTGCCAGTCTGGCATGGCCTCTCTTGATCCTCCTATCCACCTCAGCAGCCAGTCCTTCCAAGTAGAGCAAGAAGTCCTCCTCATAACCCATCTTCATGTAACGTGTGCTCTTCCTGTAGCTGATGGATGATCATTAAAGCATTTGTTAGTCAATGCAACCAATGGTAAGGAACAATCATTTCAAAAGAATATATGAAAATTAAAGATACAACTTATGAATCTGTCTGTACATTGAGCTTATCATGAATCTTATTTGCCAAATAACAAAGGCAATAAAATGTTGAGCAATGATAAAACATCCATTACCACATTCATAAATCAGAAACCACATAATTGCATAAACTGGAAGATACTTACTTTCTGGCTAATTCATCGTCATGTATCTTGTTGCAAATTCCCAAGTCTGCTTTGGTGTTTGTGAACAATTCATGGGGACAAAATGAGCACAAGTGGTGCTTGCATACCTGCAAATATTTCAATAATGTATAAATAAGATTTCTTTAAAATTATAAAACCATCAATAATGGCTTTTCCATATTTTAATTCACAAATATGGCATGTTATAAGTGAAGATTTGAGGACCGGTGAAAGATTATAAAAAGTTGCACTCACTTCTTGATCTGCCCAATTCAAATCTTTAGGCTTTTCATTAGGGTCGTTATTGCGATTACGACCCATCAACTCATCCAAGAGAGCGGACGCAAAAGAAACCATTGTATTTTGTCGAATGATGTATTGCTTATTGTTTATCGATTGTCGTTTGACTCCAATAAAATCCACTTAAAAGAACGACCGCAGGCAAAGATACTGAATGGCGATAAATGCTTTCGGTCAATAAAATTTAGATTTTAAAAATTTATTACTTTACGATCATAAATGTAAAATAAGTTCCACTAGCAAAATACCAAATTTAATAAAAACATAGTTGTCACTAGCACTTTGTACAAATTGTGTTTTTCCTTAATTGACTTTCAGTCATATTATCTATTTGTTTAATTAAGTAAAAAAATACCATTTTAGATCAACTAAAATTTAAACATATTAACTAATAATGTGTTTGAAAGGTTAATTACGAAAAAAATTCCTTTTACTTAATCACCAAGTATTTGTCAACAAAGATAGTTGGACTTTTTTCGGTTCTTACATTTAGATAGTTTAATAATGTCAGCTCAAGGTAGAGGTTCGTTGCAAACTTCTTGTAATGTTATCGAAACTGGTGGAATTCTAACTGTTTTTTTAATCTAGATAACAGGCCGGAGCTTTATGAGGTTTCATTTCATTTACCTTCGAAACTACAACATACAATGTTGGATGTATCCTCAGAATACCAATAATATTTAAAGGATTTTTTTAATTAATTAATTTAATAGGAAGTAAAGTTATATGGCAATGCCAGAGAAAGAGAAAAGTAAGTGAAATGAATTTTTTGACATTTTTTTGATGGATGAATGTTGATTAGAATTTTCTTACCTTCTTCTTAAACCTTATTAAATATGTAACTTTACACTTTTGTTTATAGGTATGATAACCTGGCAGAACTTTATGCACTTATCCATACACTTCAGTGCTTGGAAAAAGCCTATGTGAAGGATTCAGTCAATCCCTCAGCGTACGGAAGAATTTTTTAATAAAATATATTAACATAAACACTAATAATAGCATGTTTCTGTTATAAAAAGTTTTTAATTTTAGTATTTACGAGTTACTAGAAAAGTTCGCTTAACAACAAAGATGTGATGTGATATTTTTTTTGTATAGATATACAGGGGCCTGCTCAAAATTATTGGCTCAAATAAAGGTGGCCTTCAAACAGGTTCAGAGTGATGAATATTCATCAATTGAAGAATTTTCACGGAAAAGAAAGGTTGCTGTTTTTGTCGACGTCATCGTTGTTGTTGTCGTCGTTTTTTTTTTATACATTTATTGCATTTGAGCTTACTTCATTGTGTACTTTCAAAATTAAAGAAATATTTTGAAAGATATTTAATGCATCCATCATTTTTCTAGATTTAACTTTTAATGCAATCTTTTGAATAATCCTTAATTATTTCCTATGCAAGATGTAATTTATAAAATATTTTATGAACAAAACATTTTAAGTTGAATATAAAAAGTAAATAAATAAATTACAATTATCGTTACATAATAACATGGTTTTGATGTCGTCGAACAAGATGAATTGTGCTGCTGCCCTCGAAAGGATAAGGGAGGATCGACCGATCACAATCAAGGACGACAAAGGAAATTCAAGCAAGTGCATTGCAGACATCGTTTCGGTTGGTTGATCTACATCGAATTAGTTTATTAATTATCAATAAATCTATTCAAAATGAGTCACTACAATGGATACATTGCAAAGTGAGTTAGAAATGGTAAAATAGCAGTTATGTGACCCCTGGGAAGCAGTATTACATGAATGGTCCGAGGGTCCCTGATGCTTAGGCTTATTGTGCTAACCATGTATAAATATTCTTATTATTATTACCATTATTAATATTATTGTGCTAACCTTGTGTAAATACACTTATTATTATTATTATTATTACTATTATTTATATTATTGTTACTATTATTTATCTTATTTGTATTTAGCCGATCTTTTGAGTGCCTTACATATCTGAATGGGATGTGAAGGCACTTTTTAATTGACCTACCATTTACATAGCCCCCCTACCCGAGGGCGCTCCCTGGCGGTGCAGGCTGGGTTGCGAAAACAATGTTACGACTGTTGCTATTAGGACAGTATGCAGGAATGCAACCAATTTGGCCAACCTGCACGTTGTTGTTATTATGATTATTATTATTTTTATTATTATTATTTATGTTGAATCGAATAAGATTTATGTTAGCTTATAGTAAGAAGAGTGACAGAAGATAACAAATATATTTTATTTTAAAGACAAGCTCAAAAGTATGTTTCACTGAAATTTCTTCAATTGATTTCATTTCCAGCTATTCATCACGATCATGGATAAGTTGAGGCTGGAAATCAAATGCATGGATGAGGTCAGTAATTCCATCTGTCATTCATTTTTGTCTTGACGTCTTTCGACCAACTGTTCTTGTATTTCGGTATGTGAAATTATGAACAATAACAGTTTATTTTTTGCGATTTGTTTTATTTATTTATTTTTTTGGTTAGAATATTTAGTTTTAGCATGAGTCGGGCATGCTAGCACATCGATCGACTTACAGTACTATATGAAAGTTGTACTATCAAAGCATCATGTTGTAACTAAGCTTTCATTAATCTCCCAATTATTAAATTGCCAGGTTAAACTTGGAAAACTTTCAGATTTCTTTTTCCACTTTCACTGCCAGAGGCGTAGCTAGGGGTTTGGGGTACCTGGGGCTAAACTGTTAAACTGTGACCACCCTCCTTTGCTCAATATTATCGATTTGGCACCCAAGCCAGCCACTGCTTGCAAATAGATAAAAAAAAATTTATCACCGTTTTCTGTCCAATAAAAACTTAAATCTCGACTTTTCCAGCTCCAACCAGACTTGAAATTGTTGTTGGACACCATGAACAGACTGAGTCTCCTCAAGTCAGACTTCGATGGCAAAATCAAGGTTTCTGAATGGTCTGTCAACATTGCATCACAATTGATTCGAATTCTCTGATTTAAATGTGATTATTTGTGTTGTCAAAATAATTATTTGCATGTTAAAATGAAAACTGCAGGCTGTCGACGATGGCAGGTATGCAGGCATCAGACGAGTTGAGTGTCCAACAGGTAAGGCAGCTTCTGTTCGACCTTGAGAGCTCCTTCCAAGCTTTCAACCAGGTCCTAGGACATGCCTGAGCTTTCAAACTTCATTCCCAGCATTGCCAAATGAAAACAAACTAAAATCGACATTTTATCACAAATTTTTATTAATTCTCCCTCAGCCTAAAAATAAACAACAAATCAATTGTCATTTCATGCATTGGACATTTGGTTCATCAGTTTGTGGAGCTCTTGGCAATCTGTTCCTTGAGGATGAGGATGCTCTGCCTCTGCTCAGGAGGCAGGAGGGCAATCTGATCATCAGATAGTTGAAGCACCTGGATGATGAGAGCTGCCTTTTCCTGGTCTTGAACAGAAACATTCTGATCCCGAGGGGGCTCCTGCAAAAATAAGATATGCACAATAGAACCTCAGTTATTTAAGCTGTTTCTTTCTAAATCGAGCAATATCATCGATCATTCCAACAGACCTGATTCTGGCGTGGAGGCCCAGGGTTTTGAGGGAAGTTTGGTGGTGGTGCTGCCCTTGACCTGAGATCGGTATCCATGGATTCGGGGCCTGGTTGTTGCGGCCCAAGATGTCTCCTCATTCCTGGCTCGTTCCTCATGTTGTTGCCACGATAACCAGGCTCAAATCCTCTGGCATCTTCTCCAGAATCATAGACAGGGCTTCTAAAGTTCCTTGGTCCTCCCATGTTGTCAGGAGGACCCCTATTCTCTCTGTATCGGTCTTCTCCAAACCTTGGATCCATGGGTCTCGGGCCTCCCATATCCATGCCCCTCGCTGGCCCTCCAGGTCCGCCGCGGTTAGGCGGGCCATGATTTGGTCCCCTTGGTCCAGGCTGGTCATGAGGCGGTCTCTTGTTCATGGCAACAACATCTGGCTGCCTCATGTCTCTCCTGTCATCCAATTCGGGTCTTCTCATCGGGGGAGCATCCCTTGGTTCATTCCTGTTTCCATAGGCAGGGTTGTTCACGCGAGGGTCGATCACCTCAGGCCTGGGACCTGCTAAAAATGAATGAGAAACAGTTTAGAGTGCATGCAAATGAGTGGAAAACTAGATTATTGGGACAATTGCATCAGTGACATTTAAAGAGTGATGTATGTTGTAGCATGGATTATCTAGATTCATGTCAAAGATTTGAGTCAAATTCTTCTGCAAATGCTCTAACATGTTGTTTTTATTAAATCACCTTAATCAATAATGTCACTTAATTTATTATTGAGCTCAAAAACCACAAAGATTCAAGTACCTCTTGAATCTCCAGGGAATGGTGGAGCCATTAGTCGAGAGCCCTGAGGAGGCATGTCGCCAAGGAGACCTCCCCTTGACCTCTGCATATTGCTAGGCCCTCTTGAAGCTTAAAATATATTATAGATAATGCACTTAAAATAACACATTACCTCTCCTTTTGTTACAATTAATTTAAAATATTAATTCCACGAAAAATTTGTTGAAAGTGAAGGAAATAAATGGAGACAAATAAAAGACAGAGAAAACTGAAGTTTGGTGGAACGACAACTAAGAAAAGTGAGCAGAATGAGTATAGCCCAACAACTGCAGCAACTAACAATGAGTGCAACTGAAATAAACGATCATATTTATCACTAATTTATCACTACAAACACTACACGATCATGCTATCACCAAACTGTAAACAATCACAACTTAATGCTGCATTCAAAGCATAAATCATAGGACTTCCAACACGAACTTCCAAACTCGGGTGGAACTTGGTTCAGAGGTGGCTGATCGTAGACTGGACTTTGGAGGGGAACCTGGACCTCGACGGCCGGCTGAGGAAGGTTGTTGCTGATGACGATGCTGTTGTTGGTCGGGATCACGGGTGGCATATTTTCTGACTTCTTGTAAAGCATGCTCTGATGTCGACCAAAGTTCGTAATTCGTTAAAAAACTTGTTAACAAGTCAGTAGGTAGGTAGAATGGTTAACGATGTTATCCCTGAGTCACAACAAACTGTAATGTCATGTAAGTTGCATTTGTCTTAAAATAAATTAGACTTGTTTAATCATAATAATGAAATACATTATCAAGTTGGAATAAACGCATTGCAATTATTATTATTAAATGAACGAAGCACAAAAAGCAAAATAAAGTGATATTTTAAAGTAATTATAATATAATGAAAAAACAAACAAACAAAACCACCATCATCATCATCGCCGCCATTATCAGCATCGTTTGTATATAAAGCAGCTTATCTGGAGTGCACTCACCATAGCAGCTTGTGGATCGATCATTTTCATGATGATCTGAGCCTGGAGCAGTGCATAAGCCAGTTGGGGGTTCTGAAGGAGCATGTTGCGTGCCTCGTTCGGGTTGTTCCTCACGCAAATCTGAAGCGAGTTCAAAGCATTCAGTTCGAGTGAGGTGTTTTTCTTTGTGAAAATAAGAGAAGAGAATCAAAGACTTCAAAAGTCTTCAATAATCTGCACTTGTGAAAAGTAATTCAAAGTGGTGAATAATGAATAAAAATCCTCAAAATAATCCTGATACTGATTGTTCTTGATCGCAACTTGTTATCACATGTAGACCCAGATAAGTGTTACATTCTGTTTAAAGATTTTTACCTGCATCTGCTTCATGAGTTCGTACATTTGTTCGGGAGGTAGACTTGCAACTGCCCTGCTGATGGCCTCAGGGGCTTTCTCAGGGTCACAGGGTTCACCATAAGGACTCTGTTCGGATGGGAATGTTCGGTCAATGGACTCTCAATAAGAAATGGTTTTCAAATCAAAGACACAAAAATATCTTTTTGCATCACTTTCTATCAATTTAAGCAATTCACTCAAAGTTATAAAAACCTATTATCTATCACTGAGGTAACACATAACGATAATAATTATCGCTAGCTTGATATCCGACAAAGCAACAGCTCTGATAGGTTGAAATATGTTTGAATCGATCAAAGTTCTTAATTCAAGAAAAATGTTGAGGATGCAAAACTACCTTGAAACTCACCTCAGTGGCAGGCCCAAACATCTGCTGCATGACTGAAAGAATCACAGAATGAATTTAAGTAAGTAGTTTAGTTACTGATAGTAATTATTTATATTATCGATAATATATTTTTCGAGAGTAACTCGATTATTAATTTGAAATTGCAAAGGAATAATTACAAGGCTCATAAAACAACCAACCCTTTGGATCGTCCTTGGCTTGGTCCCCAGCAGCAACGCCGACCCTGAGGGGCCGGCCATTAAAGTCGTGATTGTTGAGGTTTTTCATGGCTATCTGAGCAGTTTCCTGGTCTTGATATTCACAGAAGCCATATCCCTTTGGCTTGCCAGTTTCTCTATCGTAAACCAATCTGAGGATTTGCGGAATATTTGAGTGACTTGTTTTAAGTCGGTAGTCTTAGATGTTGTTAAACATATAAAATATATGTAAGATTTATCAAGAAAACATATCTGTTTAAAGATTACAAATTGCTTTTTTGAAGGTGAAAGTAGACTTTGGCCATTTCCATATGTTTGGAGAAAACAAATAAAATAAATTCCAATGCATAGTGCACGAAGTGAATTTGTTCCCAAAGTCGTTTGTAAATTTTAAACTTTGATTAAATAGCAATTACTGTTATAAAGAACTATGCAAATAGAATCCTTTTTAATTACAGATGCTGTTGTTCCAATATTTACTAATAGTTTGGGCTTTTCCATTGGCCTGAAAGCGTCAAGAAGTTAAAACAAATAATGTCACCTAAAACTGACAACTGGTCCAACTTGGTTGAAGATTTTTTTCAATTGTTCTTCGGTGGCTTCATAAGGAATGTTGCCGACTAAAAGCAAAAACAAAACTGCAAGCTTCGAATCGATGCAATATGCTCCAAATAAAAAATAAAATTACCAAAAACTGATCTAACTGAACGCTCTTCAGCCATTTCAAAACAAACGATAAACGCAGAATTTATGTTCCGATGTAAACAACGGATTTTGAAAACAAAGTAGAAGTTGAAAATAGGTTAGACTCATTCGAATTCTTTTTTTGTAACTATGATATAATCAATAACAATTCGTACAATACTGTTAAATAAATTATAGAATATTTAAATTAGTATATTAAATTAAGTATAATTTGTAAAGCATCCATCGGTGAATTCGTGCAGTTATATCAAGCAATTAACTTAATTAATGTTTTATGTAGTTTTTTTACTTTGAACGGGTTTTTCTTTTCTTGTATTCTTGACCCTATTTGATGACAGAATCCGGACCGGGTCCCATGATTACACTGAGAGAAAAAGTAGAATTTGAATGACCTGTTTTAAATTTGCGTTAATAAAACACAAGAAAGTATGACAGTTCAGTTTTGAAAAACGATAAAAGTGTAAAAAAAGGTTGAATAATTGAATGAGTCAAAGCAAATTCTTCATATTCCATCGAAGCGCCCTTGAAAATGAAATGAACACAACTGACTTTTCATATCGCAAGGGGTCGTCCATTAATTATGTCAACAAATTTAAGGTAATTTTTGATCCCTCCCTCCCCTTTGTCAACAACTGTCATATTTCTGGAGACCCCTATCAAAATTATGTAAAAAAATTGACATGTCCCACAAAATATGTTTTGTTTTACAATTTTTAATTTGTACCTGGTAACACTTTGAATTTGTGACTATTTTATGTTGAAAATCAATAAAACAATTGTTAAGCTGAATATTATTGTCAGGCAAATCAACATAATTTTCATCTAACCATTCATCACATAAAATATCAGAATTTTCTTTGTGAGCAATAAGTGCCATCAGCTCCTTTTGTCATTTGACAGCCAGAGTGATTTGGATCCCTCAAACATCTATTGAACATCTATTTAGATTGTTGGATTAGGCCGGTGAAAATGCTCACTTCGTAATAAAATATGTTTGAGGTAAAAGGCTAAAAATACGTATTATTGACTGTTTTTTGGGAAGCGATATTTTCAGCATCCATTAATCCAATTTCACATGTTTTATAAGAGGGTTAGAGTCCATCCAGGATATTATATAAGCGTGCTGGTTTACCTGAGTTCTAACGCTTTTTTTATGTCTGTCCCAAAAACCTTAGTGAACATGGATATGGATGGTCTCAAATCCTTTGTATGTACGTTCATCGATTCAAACTCGGCGCTGCTCAACGATTTGAGTCAAGAAGTTTGGAGAAATCCTGAACTATCGAATGAGGAATTCAAGGCTCACGACTATCTGACCGACCTACTAGAAAGTACAGGTTTTAACGTCCAAAGGAATTACATTTTAGAAACTGGCTTTAAGGCAACATTCGTGAAAGGCGACCCATCCGCAGCACCAAACATAGCTTTCCTCTGTGAATACGATGCCCTGCCTGGAATAGGGCATGCCTGCGGACATAATCTAATCGCGGAGGTGGGGATTGGAGCGGCTTTGGCTGTTAAAGCTGCTTTGGAGAGCTCAGATAGAATTGGCGGCTCGGTGCGTTCAAAATGATTTAGATGATTTTGCATATTGTTAGTTTAATTCGAAATAACTGTACAGAGTTTTTATTTTCCGAATTTTTGTTTTGTTCAAGGTGACTGTGTTTGGTACGCCTGCTGAGGAGACCTCTGGTGGGAAACTAGATTTTGTGAGCGGGGGAGCATTTGACGACGTTGATGTAGCGCTCATGTCCCATCCAGCTCATTTTGCAGCCTCACAGCCTGTCTTTTCTGCCATGCAAGAGTGAGTTTTTTTCTTTCAATGTCTGATGGGGAGTCACTTAGTCAGTGCATTTTCCATAGTTACAGTAAATTTGTCATTTAAAAATTATTTGCAAAAGCTTCTTGAAAAGTTAGATGTTGTCCAAAGGGAACTTGAAAAGATTATTTTTGAGTTCTTGAGGAAACGAGTGATAAGGAGGCCTGATAACAGTTGTGTAATGTGGCAACGAATTTACAGTGACTCACTTTTTTTGACTTGATTAGCAATGTGAACACAATGACATCCAGTCGCATTTATTAATTTATCGTTAACTTTCTCAATGTTACTAATTACTAACAGTAATAATTGGCATCTGAATGAAATAAACCAAAAAAGCATCTCTCATTTCGTCTACATCCAACTATAAATAATATTTTGTTAGACAGAGTAATACATATTGTCTTGGAATAATTATTGACGAACTTTAAAATGCAGTGTGAATGTGACTTACAATGGCAAAGAGAGCCATGCAGCCTCGAATCCATGGGATGGCGTGAATGCCTTGGATGCTGTTGTCATGGCTTACATATCCGTTTCTTGTCTCAGACAGCAAGTCCATGAAACCTCACGAATACATGGTATTTGTTTTCAATCAGAAGGATACGTGACATTTGTTTGAAAGTAGTTGTGTTTGTGATACATTTTTAATAGTTTTATAATTGTGTTACAATTATAAGTTATAAATGCAGAAATGCTTTGTAATCTAAAGGACAATCACCGAGGTGAAATAAATTGCCCGGTGCTTTGGAAAATGATCTTTGACTTATTGTAACTTATTGTTAATATCTGCGATTTTATTAAATTTATTAATAAATGTAATAAAATTCAGTTAGCACACGGAGTGTTTAAACAAATAAATCAATTTATTTCAGTAATTATTTAGTTTAATTATAAATTATATGAAACTGAAATTAAATGTATTTAATTAGTAATTAGTAATAATAAGATACTTATTAAACATTAGCAGCTCGTTAAAAAATAAATATGACAAATATTTTCGCCAAGGGATCATCATCAAGGGAGGAGAAGCCGTAAACATCATCCCAAGAGTGGCTGAGGTCATGTTCTGTGTAAGATCAAACACTTATCAAAGACTCCTTGAACTGAGAGGTAAAGTCGAAGGCTGCATCAGAGGAGCAGCTGTGGCCACTGGTTGTGAGGTTTGGATCAGATCTGTTCTCTGTTTTCTGGTTTGAATCAAAATGTTGTTCAAATGAGTCTTCAAAATCTTCTGTTTCGTTGATGAAAATTCTTATTTCTTTGATGTGTGCTTTCATCCGTTTTTATGGAGGGGTCATTTATTATTACACTTATTTTTATTAAATGAACTTTACTGAAGTTAATCATTTAAAAATGATATGTAAATGTTATTTATTGAAAAACATCAAAATTGATCTACAATTTGTAGAAAAACATTGTTTGATATTTGTTGTCAAGCACTACATATAACTATTGATCATTCCAGGTGAAGATAGACTGGAGTCCAAGGAAATTCCTTCCAGTTGAATCTGACAAGAACCTCCTCAAAATTTATGAGGAGAACTCCGTTCAGCTCGGAAATATTTTCACCACCGACAAGGAACTTCTTCACATGACGACTGGCAGCACCGACATGGGGAACGTGTCTCATGTCAAGCCTTCTCTGCATCCCTACTTCAACATTGGAGGTGTATTCAAAGAGCACACACAGGAATTTGCCACTCAGGCAGGCATGTTCTTTTAATTCTGTTTTCAAATGTTCATATTTTGAAGATTGTTCACCTCTTGTCAGCAAGGCAAATTATCTTGAGCGTAAATCAATCAAGTTCAATCAAAATTTCTTTTGGATTTCCTGTAACTTTTTTTTTATCAAAATTGAAAGTTTAGCTAATTGTCCCGCACAATGATAACTTAATGTTGTAGAAACAATATAGAAAATGAGAATTTGGTTAGCTTACAATGATGCATAACGATGTACAACCATCATCATCTACCTTGAACTCTTGCATTTCAAACCATGCTTCTCTTAAATTATTGATCTCCAGAACCTCTACAAAGGAGGTGTTTGCAGAGTAATTCTATTTCTCATAAAGGAAGTTCAGAGGCTCAAACTGCCACGTTGAGGGAGGCCAAAACTCTTGCCTGTGTAGCTGTGGAGTTGCTTTACCAGCCAATATTGGTGCAGTCAATCAGGCAAGAATTCCTGCAAAACAGTTTCTACCAAGAATTTCTCAAGGAGAGAAATAATCTTTAAATGAGTTAAATTAGCTCAGGGACATAAAAAGTCAATCGTGAAATATCAACTCAGTTTTAAATCGATTGGCTGCGGTTATTTGTAATTAATTAATCGGTAGCTAATTATACACGATAATTAGTTAATTAAGTTTTGCAACGATTGAATAATTTATTTGTTGGCTTTACCAGGGTATTCAAAAAGTTTAATTCTGTGCTGCAAATTATGTCTTTGTTAAAATTATATTCGTGGAAATGCTTTAATTAATTTCTTATGTGAATTCTTGAACTGGCTGTTGCCTGTACTTTATTGTCCTTTTATTTGAGACCCTGACTTGTTTGCTTAACCTTAGTGGAATAGCAAATTGTTGGCCGTCTGATAATGGTCTTCGGACTAGTCTGTAATACTATCTGTTACAAGTTCATAAAATTATTCGAAAGGTCTGCTGAAAACAAGTACAAGTCGTATCGTATTTCTGTCATAAGCGGCCTTGAAAAAATCATTGGGTAAGTGGTTGGCGGGAAAAGATTTTGAAGCTAGGCTTTACATGAATAAGCTACATTACTGTAATTTACAGTCGTCTGCATCAAAATTTTGCATGATATTGGGAGCTCGAAAATCACGGGTTACTAAAACAGCGCGAAGCAAAAGCACAAGTTTTGGCATCATTTCATTAAGTTCACCAGAAATTGGGGATTCTTCGAAATTTTATTTCTATTCGAAATTCTTCGAGACTGTTTTGTAGAATGTGTCCCAGTTTTGATGGACTCAGCCTCAACTTTCAGCGGTGCAGAGGCATAGCCAGGGGTTTCGGCGAACGGGGGCGAAACTGATAATTTGGTGCCAAATTTTGTTATATTATATTACATTATTACATGTAATAAGTTATTATATTATATCATTACATATGTTTATACAAGTCAATTGGTTAATAATTTATATATATTATATTTATATATATATATTACCCTGCACTGCCACAAGCGCACTTGGGAAGGAGCGCTACATAAATGGTTAACAAGAAGCGCCTCTGATGTTATGCATGTGGCGTTATATAAATGAACTACATTTACATCTACATTTATAATAATAATAATAATTATTATTATCTTAATAGTTAAACGTTACTATAAATTCCACATTTTCCAAATAACTATTAAGTATGTATATTAAATAAATGAAATGTATATGTTCTAAAAGCACTATAAAGTCCTAAGAAAAACATTAGAAGTTATTTTCAGAATGTCAGATGAGTTTAACCTTTGCATCGTTTGAAGGTTTTAAAAAGCAGACGCCACTTCACTGGTTCGGATGTTTTCAAAATGGTCCAACTGAAATTGTTTCTGCTTGTGGTATTGGCTCATGCAGGTAGATTTGTTTCAATTGCTAAAGTTGGTGAAGAAGAGAATAGTTTTTTAAATAATTTGTTTAAGGCTTAAATTTATTTCTTTCGTAAATATTTGCTTGTGAGATTCCAATAATGCTGCACTATCTAAATACTAATAAATTAGTTGTTGTAAATGGTTTACTTCAACAGCATCTTGCATGCTCGTCGGTAGAAACGGCTTCACAGTGCAAAATAAGGAATGGAATGGAGTCGTTGGAAAAGTACGTAAAGAACGGTTTTCCAATCGGGTAGTTGAGTTAAGTTTGTAATTTGCATTCTTTGGAAAAATGCAGAGCGAGGAAGAAGCTAAGCAGCTCGTCAGAAGAGATCTTCCACTAGTTGAGGTAAAGTCGAAGTGCTATGGTACATATTCGCATTACCTTTCCTAATCGATTTTAATTAATAACAAAGACCCTTACCGAGCAGTGGCTGGATTGGAAACTGAAAAACTACCGTTTTAATCATTTTTTTGTGATTGATTTCAAATAGATTTCTATAGGATAATTTTAATTGAACTTAAAGCATAGCTTACAAATAATAATTTTTAAATAAAGGATGTATTAAATAAAGTTAGTAATACTTTATTTTGTAAAAATTTCCAGTTTTCAGTAGTATCAGATGATACTTATCAATTCATCCCATCCGAAGGTTACTTGAATCGAGTCCTTTTGGGCGTATCACCAACCGGAGAAGTTACGCACCCAGCGAAATATTTCGGATATGGTACGACATGTTATTTGTCCACATCTTACCAAATGCCTGTAAGATGTAAAGTGGTAAATTAAGAAAAGTATCTTAATGGCCAAAGTTTTCTAATTTTTTTATTTAAAAGAGTTACATATTATATAATATTTATTTTATTTAAAGAGTTACATATTATATAATATTATAATATATTACATGTTGCATATGTTATAAATCATTACAGTACAATATTTTTTTATTAAGTAAAGAATTTGGCTTTTTTTTAAATTTAGAATACTTTTTATTTATAAGAATCTTTAATTTATTGACACCGAACTCTTGAAATTCGCAGTTCCTGACTTTACGTTTGCAAAGGACTCTGTTGGAAAGGTAATATTTTCGTAATTATTGTAATAGTATTTTGTTATTATTTCAATAAATTATTAAAAAATATGCTATTTGGTTTTACGTTTTAAATGCAATTATAAACAATGTTACTAATGTCAATGTTATTAGTAAATTTTATGCTATAAATCAACATTATTAACAACGAATAATAACATAATAATTAGTAATTTATTATTTCAGCCTTACGCTGAAGTGGTGGAATCAATAAAGGCACATCTACCTTCGTGCAAGGTTGTCTCGAATCAAATTAATTTAATAAGCTCAAAATATTTGAATGAATGTTTCAAACAAAATTATAAATATTCAATATATAATATATAGAATATATATTATATAAAATATAATTTTTTATCTGATTATATAAATACATCCAGCCAAATCATGCAATGAACAATTTTTAAGTCTAGCGATTTTTAAACTATTATCAGGTCAGTCGAGGTAATAAATGACTTTATGTCAAAATGCATCTGGTTCTGTTTTGGTCTTGTTTCAAAGTTCAAAATTGAGAAAATAACGAAATAATTTGAATATTTTTTAAGAGTCATATACTTTTAGTTTTTAAATATTTTAGTTCTTACAAATACTGAAATAGACTATGTAATCAATATATAAATATGTGCGAATATAACATTGGTTATTGAGATGTTTGTTTAAAGATCCCTCTCATTTTGCGATTAAATAACAGAGAGTACCATTAATAATCTATTTTGTATTCTATTATTATATTATATTACATTATATTATATTCTACAATTATCAATGATAGCTAAAATTATAAATTATTACTTACACTTTAATTATTTATTCGTTCAAGATTGTGGTCCTTAGAAACGGACATAATGTGTTCTCGTGTTGCCAGCAAGAATTTCACGACCATGTCAGATTGGAGGTGGATGCCAACGGCTTACTTCTTCATTTGCCTGTGTTTGTTCCTAATAAATTGGAAAAATGAAGATGAAATATGACACCTAATTTGATTTAATTTGAATTAATTGAAATTTCAAATGAACGATTATTATCGCATATATAGTGATATTTTATTAAATATTAATGCTTAAATCTTAAAGTGTAGAAATACTCCAAGACAATTTATCTAATTTACACTGTGATAATTAACATTGGAAAAGTTTCGTTTTCAGGCCCTGAACTTAATTATCTTGATTTATTATATTTATTAACTTTCCGGCATCTTAATAAACAGCGTAAATCTCTTCTTTCACATCCTCAATTTCCAAGGGCTTATATGTTTCAATATTCAGTCTACATGTCCCTGTCTGCAAGTTTGTTTAAAAATAGAGACAAAAATATTATAAAACAAATGAACCGCAGACAAAATTTGGACTTTGTTCGCAAAGCAAACTTTAAAAAATGATGAAAGAAAGACCCGGGGATTATAAATTAACATCATCTTGTTCAAAGATTTTGCATTATGATTTGGAAACAACAACCAATGTTGAGATGGAACTTTGATGTCTTCGATGTTTCTATCACTTATTTTTGTTAAAATTTGTTTACATTTTCTAAAACATGTTTTCGTTTGAATTAATCAACAAATACAGTTATTTTTTACTGCAATGGAGTTTATTTGCATTTCATTTACTAAAGCGCAGATTTAGGAAATAATGAAATGAAATGCCATGTTTTCAATGAAATTTTTTATTTTATACAAAATGATTTGCATCTCATTCAAAAGTCGTGGATTCGAATCACAGTGGATAACCAAAGTTTCCAGAGCCTAGCTAGAAATCAATAATTATTCAAATTATGTTCTAGAAGCATATAAAAACTATTCCAACAAATAAGGAAAAGAACACATTTAAATTGTTTCTTAAAAACAAGTTGCTTGAAGATTTGTAAAAAATTGAATTTTTAAAAGCTGCTTTCGTTGCACTCATCCATGATATTGTCGGATGTTTGAGAAACTGAACTTTAACTGGAACTTTATCATCTTTACATTTATAATTCATAACAAATAATAGTGAACAATTGGGTATTGCATTTATACACTCGGTAATTTACGGTAATAGTCAATGATTTTCAATGAAGATCACAATTTTAAGAGTAGGAATGCAAATGTACCCAAGTACTACAAAGGGAGCAAAACTCAATTGTCTAATAAGAGATTTACCAAAGATTAGTCATTTTTAAGTCGCATCTGGTAATGAGGTAAACAATAATATTTACGTAATAATAAAAATATTGATTTTGATTCATTTCTTCAACAGAGAATATGTGTGCAATATGGACGAAATTCATATCTTGTAAAGTAATAATAATTCATATCTTGTAAAATAATAATAGTAAATAATTATGATTTCAAATAAGATGCTCTAAAAGTCCTCAGAAAAACCTCGGTGAATTAATTTAGTAATAATGATAACAACAACAACAACAACAACAACAACAACAACAACAACAACAACAACAACAACAACAACAACAACAACAACAACAACAACAACAACAACAACAAC